>SJYX01009710.1:660045-700995 GCA_006410675.1 Oreotragus oreotragus | reverse complement strand
TCATGCAGAGGAGCTGTAGTCCTTTTCTCATCTATCAGTGGTAAAGTCGCCTTGAAGTAGTTGCAGCTCAGCATTTCTGGAATCTCAGATATTATGATTTTTTGTTTAGGATTTTTCAACTCTGTTACATTCAGCCTCTCTGGGTTGTGTACTCATCATATTCCAAGTAAAGATAACAGTTTGTGTCTTCCGTATCTCACAGCTACTTGATACCCATAAAAGTGATTTGGAAAGTTATCAGTATATTTTGAAAGTATTCTTGTTGGCTGGGTCTTATCTTTGGTGTTTTTCCTCTTTCAGCTTTGTTCTGTAGAGGTGCTGGCCTCAAAATCTGCTGCTTCCAGACAGATTGTTGTTTCGTTGTTTCTTGATGGCCACACTGTCTGATCACGGAGTGAATTATGTGGGAGAACTCCCCTTCTGCCAGATGGAACTGCATTCACGTGCACCTAATCTTCGTGACAGTTTCCACTCAGCCCCCTGATCATCTGGGCTCATCCACCCTCTTGACTCTGTTTCAAGTTATGTCCATAGGGGAAGGGAAATCACACATTCCTAACATTTTCAACAGTCAAATACTCAGTTAACCTCTTGTTAGCTTTTCCTTTGCAGTAAGATACAATGAGTTATGGGATACTCCCTGCTAAATGAGTTCTGGGGTACTCCACTTGAGTTACAGTCTCGAGAAAAGAAGACAGATCCACTACAGTTTATCAGAGAGAGGGATGACAGGGCAGTTAAATGATCCACCTTTATCCATGAACTTTGAGGGGAAAGCAAAGTGCTGAGCACTACAGCTGGATTTTCTGTGTCATCGCTCTCCAAGCTCAGTCTATCATGAGTACTTCCCTGGATCATATTGTCATAAGGATGGAGTCTTTAGAGGAGGATAAAGTTTGCCAAGCCTAAATCTAGAGCTATTTGCTATTAGGAGTGCAGTTTTAAAAGAATGAAGTTAAAATGAGCAGCTTAGCCCAAGAGAGGCGAGAGCATGAAGCACTCAGGGTGAAATCAAGCCTCAGTCTGTTAAGGAAGGCCTGAGTGTGCTCATGGCAGAGCACGTGTGCAGACTAAGCATAACGGGCAGAGGAGGATGGGCCGGGTCTGGGGAATAGGAAAGTAAAAGGCACCTTAGGTGAGTGCTCGGGACACTTGAGGTGTCCTGTTCACCTTTGTGAACGATCCTGTTCAGTACGAGGGCAGGGGTGCTGACCCAGATAGCCGAGAACCGGAAGCAGGGCGGACTTCACTCATCTGCAGCATCCTCATAGGCAAAGCGCAGTCAAGTCCCTTGGGATGCTCTCGTGTGGCTTCCGGCTTGCTGTGGAGGGTTGCTGAGGTTGGAGAGAAGACCCCAGGATCCCTTCCCCATCCAGCACCGACCACTGCATCAGTGACTGATATTGACTTGATTCCGTTTGGAGCATGGTGTTTCTAACTCTGTGCGTGAGAGCCTGGGCTTCCCAGATAGCACATTGGTAAAGAATCTGCCTGCTAAGCAGGAGACGTGGGTTTGATTTCTGGGTTGGGACGGTCCCCTGGAGAAGGAGATGGCACCTCGCTCCAGTATTTTTGCCTGGGAAATCCTGTGGACAGAGGATCCTGGTGGGCTACAGCCCGTGGAGTCACAAAGAGTCGGACACGACTGAGCAGGCACAAACACACTTCCAGCTCCCCATTTCTGGGGAGATACAAAGCGGAAGTTGTAGCAGGAAGTATAAGAAGGTTCTATGTGTCTCTATCACCTAGGATACTTAGGGAAGGTACTTTGTGGGGTTCTTTTAAGAGTTTCATTTTATTAGGAAAAAAGTGGATATTGATATCATAATCAAACTATAAGGCACTGTTCTTGGTATATGCCAGTCATATAGCCAGATCTGGAGGAAGTGATAAAAATATTTGTGTGTTAACTGGAGTAGTTACTATTCTAAAATACCCATGAGACATTGTGGGTACATAAAGGATGTTGGTCATTTTTTTGCTTGTGGTGGAAAGTGACACTGGGGCCGTGTGGGCGCAGTGGCTGTGTGAACCAGCATGCCCTGTTGGGAAATGCTTGGTCATTTGTGTTATGGCTGGAGTAGAGAATGGGAGACATGGAGGATGGTGACGTACTACCTTGAAATGATCTTGAGTCCACCTTGTGTTTATCTCCGATGCCACTGCTTAAATGAAGATATTCTTTAGTATCATGTGTATTGAATATAATACCAGTAACTTCCTAGCTGCTGTTCAGGTATCTACATTCTTTCCCTAGCAGTTCTCCACACAGAAGCCAGGATGATTTCTTTAATACATTTCCTAATTTCACATCCCATTTAAAAGTTTTTCTTTAAAAGCCTATACTCAATGTACACTGCTTTCCTATAGAAGATCACACCATTCTTCCCTCTGTCCCTCAAATACTTCAGACACCTTTGTGCCTCAGGATATTTGCATATATTGTTGCTTTTCTTTGAACCTCCCCTTTTTGTTTATTGAAAGACAACTTTAATAGACAAAACAGAAAAGAGGGAAAGACGTTTGTCTATATATAACAGAAAAACCCTCATATAAAAAAATATATGAAGCACTCTTCCAAATTACCTCAAAGAAAAAGTGGGCAAATAAATTGAGCAGCACATTTACAAAATACAATAATTAAATGACTGATAAAATTATGGAATATCTTAAGATATCACATTGTATCCACTTCACTGTTAAAGAAAAAAAGGTCCAGCAGTGCCAAAGTTGAAGATGATGGGAACGCAGAGCCACATTGCTGGTGGGAGTGTACATTTTTTGTAACCATCTTGTGAAAAGTGCAGCATTTTCTCCCAAAGTTGTACATCCATAAACCCTATGGACCTAGACAGTTCCACTTTTAGGTATATGTGCAAGAGGAGATGTTTTTAAAGCATTTTATAAGCAGCCCTGTTTACAGTACCAAGAGTATGAAACTAAATCAAATGCCACCCCTCAGAATATAGATGAATATATTGTGAATATGCCCACAGTGAACTATCATAGTGTATTAATGAACTACAGTGGTAGGCAATAAGATATATTTGTATTAGCAATACAGTATTTTTTGAATCTTAGCAATATAGTTTAGTTTAAAAGGATCACAATGAGGTACCGTTTCACACCAGTCAGAATGGCTGCAATCCAAAAGTCTACAAGCAATGAATGCTGGAGAGGGTGTAGAGAAAAGGGAACCCTCTTACACTGTTGGTTCCCAGAATACTGGAAATAAAAGCAAATATAAACAAATGGGATCTAATTAAAATTAAAAGCTTCTGCACAACAAAGGAAACTATAAGCAAGGTGAAAAGACAGCCTTCGGAATGGGAGAAAATAATAGCAAAGGAAGCAACTGACAAACAACTAATCTCAAAACTATACAAGCAACTTATACAGCTCAATTCCAGAAAAATAAACGACCCAATCAAAAAATGGGCCAAAGAACTAAATAGACATTTCTCCAAAGAAGACATACAGATGGCTAACAAACACATGAAAAGATGCTCAACATCACTCATTATCAGAGAAATGCAAATCAAGACCACAATGAGGTACCATTTCACACTGGTCAGAACAGCTGTGATCCAAAAGGGAACCCTCTTACACTGTTGGTGGGAATGCAAACTAGTACAGCCACTATGGAGAACAGTGTGGAGATTCCTTAAAAAACTGGAAATAGAACTGCCTTATGACCCAGCAATCCCACTGCTGGGCATACACACCGAGGAAACCAGAATTGAAAGAGACACGTGTACCCCAATGTTCATCGCAGCATTGTTTATAATAGCCAGGACATGGAAGCAACCTAGATGTCCATCGGCAGATGAATGGATAAGAAAGCTGTGGTACATATACACAGTGGAGTATTACTCAGCCATTAAAAAGAATACATTTGAATCAGTTCTAATGAGGTGGATGAAACTGGAGCCGATTATACAGAGTGAAGCACGCCAGAAAACACCAATACAGCATACTAACACATATATATAGAATTTTAAAAAAGAAGAAGGAAAAAAGAGGTTATTTTTTTTTTATTGAAGTCTACTTGATTTAAAGTATTCTGTTAATTTCTGTTGTAGAGCCAAGTGAAAAGTCATACATATATATATTCTTTTTCATATTCTTTTTCTATTATGGTTTATGTCAGGATGTTAAATATAGTGCTGTGCTATGCAGCAGGATCTTGTTGCTTATCCATCCTGTTATACTGGTTTGCATCTGCTAATCACAAGCTCCCAGTCCTTCCCTCCCCTACCCCCTCTTCTAAGAGGTTTTGAAATGCCATCCTTTCTTGGATTATGAGTTTGGGATTAGCAGATGCAAACTATTACGTAGAGAATATGGATAAACAAGGTCTAGCTGTAGAACAAAGGAAACTGTGATGAACCACAATGAAAAAGAATAAGTAAATAATCACTTTGATTATTGAATTATTGATTATTGAATTATTATTATTGATTATTGAATTATTATTACTGAATCACTTTGCTGTATGGCAGAAATTAACACTGCATTGTAAATGAACTGTACTTTAACAAAATGTTTAAAAGATAAAATAAATGCCATCCTCCCTAAGAAAAGATTGCCTTTTCAATATCATAGTTGGTACATATAAAAGCTATGTTATTAAGGAGGAGTTATGGTTTTATCTGTGAAGCTATGACCCCACCCAGCCCCTAAAAACTTCAAATGTCATCATGTGAAAATGAGTAAATAGTGTTAATTGTATAATCACAACTCCATGTAACATCACGAGTGAATCTCAGCATAATGTTTTGTGTTTTTGTTTCTAAAAAGAAGTAGGCTCTGGAAGTCTACAGTGTATGACACCTTTTTTAGTAAAGTTCATGACCATCAGCTGTTCCTCACACAGTCTAGGGGCAGAAGTCATGGAGCCTTTCAAAAATCTGATGAAGGAATCAGCCTTCTTCAAAGGAAAAAATCACACAGGCACAAGCAACGTATCTCACAGGGTTTCAGGAGGTTCATGACTTCCATTAAGTCTCACTCTAAATCTGCCATGTAAACAACTCAATAATGAACATTTCTATAGTAGAAATTTTATTTCCATTCATAAAATATATCACTAAATAGCTGAAAAAGTTACATATTATTTTAAAACAGATTTAAAAAATCATATTAGCTTTTCCTTAGCAAAATGCTTTTGTCTTCTGTATTTACAAGAGTATACGATACTTCAGGTAGACAATTTTCACTCAAGCCAGCCTGGGAAGGCCTTTGGATGAAGGTAGATGCTTCGGTAACATTATCAGCTCTTCTTGCCTTGTGCAAAGGATGACTGGATTTTACAAAAGTCCCTTTGGAAACAAGAGTAAATACAGAGAGCTTCTAGAGAAAAGTCCAGCAAAGCAGCAGTTGAGAATATATTTTCACTTAGTGATGAAATTAATCTTATTTTGGTAATCTACACAACCTATTTAAGGTAGGCAGGGGGGATGAGGTCCTTAAGACTAATTCGTTTCTTAGGAATCTTCAGTGTGGACCTGAGGAGAGGGTAGCCCCACGTCCACCTCTCTGCTGTAAGGTCGCCTGTTTTGGTAAACAGAAGGACGCTCTGAAACGCGGCCATCCATGTTCTGATACATCTGTGTGTGGGAAAGAGATGGACACACATCACCACCTAGTGACTAAGACTGCCGAGTCACATGCCTACATTGCAAATTGTTACTTTATTTTATTACATATAGATCATAGAGGATAGTCTACGTATTAATGGACAAAGCAAATGTGGTCCTTTTATTAAGGGAGAAATCAAGTCATGGTCAAATAGTTTATTTCATTATTGCTTCTTCTCTTAGATATAGAATCTCAATCTAGAAATGCTAATGCCATGCAGAAAAACGATAAAAGAGAAAGGCCATTTGTATAAAGAATGGATAAACAAAAAGGTCCTACCTGTACAGAACAGGGCACTATATCGATATCTATGATTAAGCCATAATGGAAAAGAAAATGAAGAAGAATGCATATATATGTATACCTCAATCACCTTGCTGTACAGCAGAAATTAACCCAGCGTTGTAAATCAGCTATACTTCAAATAAAATAAATTTTTTTTAAAAAGAGAAAGTCCCCAAAAGAGATCTGTTCTTTATACAATAAATACAGAGAACAGATTTCTTGGTTTTCACTTGGGAGTTTAGTGACTTTAAAATTTTTGTCCAAATGAAAACAGCTCCACTTTTTTGTCTCACTGTAATGTTAATACACATTCATATAGATGAACTAAGCAATCGTTGGTCAGTCGCTAAGTCGTGTTTGACTCTTTGTGAACCTGTAGACTGCAGCACACCAGGCTTCCCTGTCCTCCATTATCTCCAGGAGTTTGCTTAGACTCATGTCCATTGAGTCGGTGATGCTATCTAACCATCTCATCCTCTGCCACCCCCTTCTCCTTTTGCCTCCTAAGCAATACAGACAGATACATAGACGAAAAAAAAGCTGAAACCACCATTACAGTAGACAGCCGTTCAAACACAGTTTTGTCTCAGGAGGTTTGGACGGCAGATTCTGTTGTAGATCCTTGTTAAAAATTACTAATATGTCCTTCCTATGTTACATGTGTTACATCTTTTCACTTACACATGGACACTTCTCATCTTTTTAATGGCAGCCTAGGGGTTCACGGTACTCATGTACCATAGTTAAGCTTTTGATGAACTGGTCATAGCCGACCAACTGTAAAGTGCACACATGACCTTGTCTGTCTTTGGGCTAAATTGTCGTTTACTTGCTAAGCTGTGTCTGACTCTTTTGTGACCCCATGGACTATAGTCCGCCAGGCTCCTCTGTCCATAGGATTTGCCAGGCAAGAATACTGCAGTGGGTTGCCATTTCCTGCTCTAGGTGATCTTCCCGACTCAGGGCTGGAACTTGTGTCTCCTGCATTGGCAGGCGGATTCTTTACCACTGAGCTCCCTGGGAGGCCCAGGCTCCCAGAACTCCAGGCCTGTGCTCTTTATTACCTGACTGAGTTGTACAGTTATTCCACGTGAAGGCTTGCTGTTGAGTTAGGAAAGCTCAGTGCCATCTGGAGACAGGGATTACATTCTATTTTCTGGTCTCGTCCTCTGCACTGGTCATATAAAAGCACTTAACTTCTTAATCAATTGATTGAAATTTTCAGGAAAAGTCTTTTTAAATTTTTTCCCCTTAAAACACTTGTCCACAAGTATATCTAACCCCACATAACTTTTAAGGAGTGATCAAGACCAATTGTGATGAGGAAGGCAGCTTGGTAACTAAATTTAGTGCTTAGCAAATCAGCCATGAGAGTTCTGAGTGGTGGAGTTCTTTCCTTCCTAAGGATGTTTTATGAAATACTGTGCTGCTACCTACCGCTTCTTCTGCATCTGCCAGCTGACACCCTAAAAATGAAGTCAGGTTAGGGAAGGATGGTCGTTTCCTGGAGTCAAAAGCCCAGCAGGATTGCATTATAAAGTATCTGCAAAGACAACAGAAGAGGAGCAAGGCAGGAAATCTGAATGAAGCAAAATGGGTGACTTTCCACTTGACAAAGCACCATTTACTACTGCAGAGTGACTTATTTATGGCGTGTTTGTCCTGAGGCAAGTACTGTCTTAGACTTAGAACTCGTATCAGAAAGGACAAATTAGATGATGCCTTTGGACAAACACAGTGTGGATCAGAATTCAGAAGGGCCCCTCAAGTAAAAACTGAAACCCAGAAAAAGGTTCAGAAATTCCTGAAACAAAAAGGAAGAATTTCTTTTTCTTTTTTTAAAGGAACCATGGGAACTTCATGCTAAGGAGTTTTACTTTTTTTCTCATGCACTGGGAACTAGACAGACTGTACATTGCCGATTTCAGCCACTTTTCAGTCCAACCTGTACTTACATTTCTTCCGTGGCATAAAATGGCTGGTCCATCTTGAACCCACTCTGGATGAGTTTGTAGAAGTTAGCATCAGCTGGAATCCCGGGGTAAGGATTGACACCTGGAAAAACAGGAGGGCATATGACCACCCGGTCACCCTTCATTTCTTTATCATTTATTCAGTAAGCAAACACACGGATCCTCGCTTCCTGGACCAGCATTGCGAGGTGCTGGGCTCCTGGCAGAAGCCATGTTCCTGCTTGAGAGCAGGTTATAGGACAGACAGACACCAGCGATAAACACAAAGGGGCTCAGGCTGCAACAGAAGTAAGACTGGGGGTGCTCTGGGAAGGGGTGTTTCCTCCACCCTTTGAAATAGGAGTGGGGGAGGAGTGCAGAGGGCACAGAATGCAGAAGCCCAGGGAACTGCGAGTCTTACCAAGCGAGAATATTTCCCAGAGTAATATTCCGTACGACCAGACATCGCTTTTAATTGTGTAGATGCCTTCAAACAAGCTTTCAGGAGCCATCCACTTCACAGGCAGACGGGCCTGCATAAAACCCAAGCAGAGGTCGATGGTGAATTTTCCACGAATAAACGTCCGTTCTTTCCTCCAGCTAGTGAGATGATCACCTTTGTTTTTTCTCCCTAGTGTTGGTCACTCTGGCCTGTCTGACTCTTTGCAACCCCATGGACTGTAGCCCGCCAGGCTCCTCTGTCCATGGGATTCTCCAGGCAGGAATGCTGGAATGGGTTTTGCCATGCCTGCCTCCAGGGGATCTTCCTGACCCAGGGATCGAACCTACATCTCCAGCATTGCAGGCGATTCTTTACCGTCTGAACCACCAAGGAAGTCCATTCTCTCCCTCAGTGAAAGTGAAAGTGAGGTCGCTCAGTCGTGTCCGACTCTTTAGCGACCCCATGGACTGTAGCCTATCAGGTTCCTCCATCCATGGGATTTTCCAGGCAAGAGTGCTGGAGTGGATTGCCATTTCCTTCTCCAGGGGATCTTCCCGACCCAGGAATCGAACCGGGTCTCCCCCTGCATTGCAGGGGGAAGCTCTTCCCTCCCTAAGGGCACTCTTACTGCCTCCCTGAGAAAATCTTATTTCCCAAGGGGACGTTTCTCACTGTCAAATTAATACTATAACACATTAGCCTTAGACAAACAAACTTTTTATTCCTTTAAAACTCAAGCTTGCATTTAGGGTTGGTAAGTTTCCAGTAGATTTTCCCTCCCTCATCCCCGCCTCCCTCCCCTCCCCCTCCCCCCAGTGAGGAGCAGCCAGTTAGGGAGGCCTGGCGTGCTGCAGTTCATGGGGTCGCAAAGAGTCAGATATGACTGAGCGACTGAACTGAAAACCTTTAAGGACTTCCCTTGTGGTTCAGATGATTATCTGCCTACAGTGCAGGAGACCCAGGTTTGATCCCTGGATCGGGAGGATCCTCTGCAGGTGGGAATGGCTCCCCACTCCAGTATTCTTGCCTGGAGAATTCCATGGACCAAGTGCGTATGTGGCCTGCATGATACTTCAGTGCAGACCATAGTGAACTAACAAATATGCAAGAAAGTTAAAAGCTATTACATCTGAGGAGTGGAATTGGGGATTCAGGATGAAATAAAGACTCACATTTCTTTGCTTATCCTTTTATACTTTGTGATTTTTTAAGTCTGTAAATACACTATTATCTGTTACATAACTGAGCAAAAGAATTAGTTGCTACCTGGGTCCTGGGTTGGTTTCTGTGAGTTAGGTCGTCCCTGGTCTGCTAGTCCTTGGACATAAAGTACCTGTGACTTTTTCACTGTTCATCCCGTATTGGTGCTGCTGCTGCTAAGTCACTTCAGTCGTGTCCGACTCTGTGCGACCCCATAGACGGCAGCCCACCAGGCTCCCCCATCCCTGGGATTCTCCAGGCAAGAATACTGGAGTGGGTTGCCATTTCCTTCTCCAATGCATGAAAGAGAAAAGTGAAAGTAAAGTCGCTCAGTCTGTCCGACTGTTAGCGACCCCATGGACTGCAGCCCACCAGGCTACTCTGTCCATTGGATTTTCCAGGCAAGAGTACTGGGGTGGGGTGCCATTGCCTTCCCTGTCATCCTGTATTAGCTTGGCATTTTTAGTAGGATTTGCAACAGTAGTCATTAGGATTAGCCTGAGAAGCATCTGTTGCTCCTCACTCCCACCCGAACTATTCTCCCACTTCCATTTATCCTGTCCCAACTGAGCAGAGGAGAAATGAGAAAGATAGAGGCATGGGTAAGGACAACAAGAGAGAAAATTCAGTACATAGACTATTTTTGACACTTAGAGAAGGTTAATAACCTAAGAGATGCCTTTACAGTCTCCAAAAAAAAAAAAAAAAAGGTTGAGCAGACTTCCACATCCATCCCCAAGACCCCTAAAATCTGGACATAAGTTTGTCTCTCTCTGTGTTTGTTTATCTGAGAAGGGAACAAAACAGTGTAGAAGTATTTAAAAAAAATCCATCATCTTCCCCTGGTCCCTCATGGCCCACGTAATAGATGTTTCTGAGATTTGAAAAATGCCATGCGTCTGCCATTTAAAAGTCACATCTGAATATACTTGCTACCTTCTAAGCAATCTTTTATTTTTAATTGTAATATTATTTATGAGTTTTCGCTCACTCAGAATTCTGTGTCACTTTCAGAGCGATGGTATGAAACACAATACATCAGGAGAAGGATGTGTACTGATGAATTATGGTTCTGAATGTCATCATTCTGGTGATGTATATTAGAATAGGGATGGAGCAGTGAAGTTGAGGGATGAGTTTGTGTGCTGTGCATTCTTGAATGATCCCCCAGAAAATGGTGATAGAGTTATTATCCATGTTTAGCATCGTATCATCACAAAGTATTTGCCTGCAGAGGGAACCATTTTGCAAGGTAACTCAGCATATATACCACCAGGACACTGGGCCACATCCCTCTTAAAGGACTAAAACAAAGCATAAGAAAAAAAATCTAACTGATTGCATCTGAGTAGAAATAATCCAAATCCCATCCTTATATAATTCAAATCAACTACCTTGATTTAGTGGGCTGGTAGGGATAGACTGTGTAGATGATAATAGTCATTTAGAAAATTCTTCAGATGATGTTAAATTCTTCTTAACTCTGCAAATGCTGGCTATATGTAATTATGCTGTAGATTTCTTGCATATCTTCATATTCATAATTACCTGGTATTTAACTTTCTATAACGACATTATTAAATCTGAGGGTGACAGCCCTTCACTTGTGACATTTAATTTGCTTTTCAATTTTCCTTCTTCCCTTGGTCCTTTAAATGATTCTTAAAGGCAAACAGCTGAGGAGGTACTGTCAGTCCCGCAGAACAGCAGCTATGGTGATTTTCCATGAGAAATAGATTCACAATAAATGTCAGAGTCTGAGTTTTGGTTAACGACTTCTCAGGTAGTATACAGATACCTGTATTTTGAAGTAGTGTCTTTTACACACAAAAATATCAGTGATCAGATGCTAAGTATCTTTTTATGAGTTAAGAAAGAGTGCTTTAAGGTATAGCTGCTTCTAATCATGCCACAGGACATTATTTACACAGCAAATTTCCTTGCTGTCTGCTTTTTCCTGTTGATAAAGTCAAACAGTTTACCTTTCTATCTGAAGGTGAGCTGAAGGACAAATCTCACTTATTTACTGTCCTACAGATAAATCTTTCCTTCCAGTTATTTCTCACACACTTAAGAATTTAAAACAGTATCCATAATTATTTTTCAAATTGTGAAGAAAATATTTTTAAAAGAAACATATACAGTAAATAAGGAAACATAGTTGATGGGGCTTTGGGATTTTCCAATGGGGGAATTTTGTTTGGGAAATCTTTCTACATCTTTCTACATTAGAAATACATTCTAGTGAAATTGAAGGTAACCTGAGTCTAGAAGTGAATAAGTATATTCTCATGATTTTATGAAAGGTGTAATATGCCTGGGGGCTTCCCAGGTGGCTCAGTGGTAAAGAATCCCCCTGCCAATGCTGGAGACACAGGAGATATGGGTTCGATACCTGGGTTGGGAAGGTTCCCTGGAGTAGAAAATAGCAACTCATTCCAGTATTCTTGCCTGAAAAATCCCTCGAACAGAGGAGCGTCTCGGACTACAGTCCTTGGGGTCACAAAGAGTTGGGCACACCTGAGCCCGCACGCACAGAGCTCACCCAGCGGTAGACATTACTGACGATTGCTCAGCTCATATCTGCTGCACAAGCAATAGTCCTCTGGAGTGTCCTGAAAAGAAAGTTTCCTTTTTCCCCAAAGGTTATAAATGCTCCTGCAGTTGGCACTACTCCTTTAATTAGCATATTGTTCAATGCGTCTTTATAAGCCACTTATCTCCTATTGCACAGCATTTATTCTAAAGGTGGAAGAAGGAGAATTTCACTTTGGGGACTCTGTGCTGCTGATTTTTTTTTTTTTTTTAATTTTTCTACTGGTTAATACCATAGAAAATTGTTGTTGAAGGAACAATCAGAGGGCATGTCCCCAATATCAAACATAACGCAGGGACGCGTTTTGCATTGTTAGCTCATGATTCACTTGGCTTGCAGGGTATGTTTGTCTCTCCCCATCTTTCTGACTGTGCCATCCTGTGATGGAGGCTGTCATCTGGCTGGTCCTTCATTAGTTCACTGTGCTCCAGCCAACTTGCAGCTGTCTACCTTTGAGCTTGTGTTGGATGCTGGAGCTCACACAGCCCACAAGCCTGGGAGGCTCAAAATATCAAAAATGCCTCCCGGGAGCAGATCCCATCTCAAGACTGATGCAGTTGGTATCTAAATACTCTCCAGTTTCTTTTCTTGCTGGAAGGATAACCTTGAGGCATGCATTCTGTATTGGTTTGCGGAGTTCTTCAGGGGAATTAAACGCCACTGGTGCCCAGCGATTAACTTGCTTGATAACGTTCCCTTTACTGGCTGTTTTTCCTTCCTTGTCCCTTGGTCTGATTCCATGACTCGTGTTTCTTGGGGGTAACCTCTCAGATAATGGGTTGACCAAAAGGTTCATTCAGATTTTTCCATAATATCTTACAGAAAACCCGAATGAACTTTTTGGCTAACCCAATAAATTACCTGTACCCAAATAACTGATTCAGGGTCTACTTCTAGGGAAACTCAAACCAAGACACTCCTGTCTCTTTTTCTTGATTCTTATCTTTCAGATATATAAATGTTAGGATAGCCAAGGGCTTAGTCCTTGGACCACTTCTCTTAAATAAATTTATTTCCTCGATGAATTCACACAGGCTTAAGATTTCAAATATTATCAAAATTATGCCTAAAGCTCTGTCTTCTTTCTAGAATCTCAACTATCAAACTTATATATGTGTATAGAATATCTATATAAATCTGTATGTGTGTGTATTTCTATTTATCTTCATTTAAACATTTATTTGTGCTAAGTCACTTAACTGTTGCTTCTTGACCTGCATACAGATTTCTCAGGAGGCAGTTTCTCTATAAACCAAAACTATGGTTTTTCCAGTGGTCATGTATGGATGTGAGAGTTGGACTGTGAAGAAAGCTGAGCGCTGAAGANACCTTTTTAATCTCTAGTAAGAACAAATATTCTTCTGCAGATGGTGACTGCAGCCATGAAAGACACTTGCCCCTTGGAAGAAAAGCTATGACCAACCTAGACAGCATATTAAAAAGCAGAGACATCAGTTTGCCAACAAAGGTCCATATAGTCAAAGCTATGTTTTTTCCAGTAGTCACACATGGATGTAAGAAACCTGAGTGCTAAAGAATTAATGCTTTTGAAGTGGTGTTGGAGAAAACTCTTGAGAATCCCTTGGACTGCAAGGAGATCCAACCAGTCCATCCTAAAGGAAATTGGTCCTGAATATTCATTGGAAGGACTGATGCTGAAGCTGAAACTCCAATACTTTGGCCACCTGATGCGAAGACTCATTGGAAAAGACCCTGATGCTGGGAAAGATTGAAGGCAGGAGGAAAAGGGAATGACAGAGGATGAGATGGTTGGATGGCATCAATGACTTGATGGACATGAGTCTGAGCAAGCTCTGGGAGTTAGTGAAGGACAGGGAGGCCTGGCATGCTGCAGTCCATAGGGTCGCAGAGTTGGATATGGCTGAGCAACTGAACTGAACTGAAGAATAAGTATATTCTCCCTTCTTTCCTGGCAATATAAATTTTTATCTAGAAGGAATAAACAATATGAAAATATACAGGGGATACACTGCCTCAATTTATTTTCTAATTTTTGGAGAAGGTATATCTGAAAGATACATGAATATATAAAACAGACACTATAAAGCTGCGCTAATCCTTTAAAAGAAAAGCAAATAATGTAATATATATTTAGAACTGATTTTTGAAGTGAAATAGTGTGAATTCTATGTAACAATTATAGATGATAGTTGGTTATTACTCGTGTTATCAGGGATGTTGTTGCATAGTTTCTTAAATAAGGTCACTGATTTCACTGACTTTATCACCTACCCTATGGAGTGGAAAAATTCCGCTTGGTAAAACAAGATTCTTAAAATATAATGGGAAAATTATTGTACCAACAGCCATATTAAAAGTTATGACCCAGTAATGTCCAGGTAAATGGTCTTAATATTACACTGTAATTTTATATCCCTTATGCTAAAATTGCTAGTTTAGCTTTGAAGGTAAATCCTGAGGAGTGGTGTAGAAATAAGTTTCATTTCAGCAAATGAAAATATCATTTTCAAATTTATATATATCATGGATTTCCCACAAAAAGATATATCTACCTTAATATGTGTGTGTGTGTGTTAGTCGCTCGGTTGTGTCTGATTCTTTGCAACCCCATGGACTCTAGCCCACCAGGCTCCTCTGTCCATGGAATTTGCCAGGCAAGAATACTAGAATGGGTAGCCTTTCTCTTCTCCAGGGGCTCTTCCCCTCCAGCCATCAAACCTAGATCTCCTGCACTGCAGGCAGATTCCCTACCAGAGAAGCCCATCCAAAAATGCAAAGACAATGTCCAATAACACAAAAATAGAACAGTGATTGTTATATAAAACATAGTGTTCTTTTACATATTATTATAGCATGAGCACTGTATGTTGTCACAGTTCTCAGATTTTTCAGGAAGCATTAGCTCTCACATTCTTACTTTGTCAACATAAAATTCCATGTGACCCAACTGAATTTGTTGAGTATTTGAATATACTGTTGTTGAATATATTGAGTGTTTGGACTAAGAACAAATAGATAAGGAAAAACATGTACATATTAAAGAGTTCATTAATTATACTGTTTTCCCAACATTCAATTAAGACATTGGTCCAGAATTCATTAGATAGCTCACTTCATTGTAAATATCTCATGTTAGACAACTCTAAGACGCATGGATTCACAGACATGCCATCTCTAGCAAAGAGGGCTTTGGAAATTCCAATTTGGGTATTATTAGCAAGAATTCTCATTCTTCTGAAGAAAGCAACATAGTCTGACCATTCAAAATAAAATTCTTATTAAACTTGGAAATTTTATGAAGACATACAAGCACAGTTTTGTATTTTCTAAAATCCCTGTTACTCTGTGCTATGAGCAGAAAACTCAGAGGGACATGGTATCTCTTTCCAGAAACTTCTTAACCTAAATTTACCCTCCTCAGAATGATAACAAAATGTATTGCAGAGTCACTGAACCTACCCACTAATGCTAGAAATCAGTGACAGTCTAATAGGGCACCACCAAGCCTATAATCTTATAGTTAATAAAAATTTCCATCTCTGTTACTAATACTGTGGAAAAAAAAAAACTTTAAAATTTTAATATGCATTAGAACTTTAATATATTATTTATTTTATCCTTTAAATAACCCTATTTTAGAGTATCAATATTAACTTATTTTAACTTCTTTTATCTCTAATATAAAACATTCCAGTTTGGAATGCAAAAACAACAAAAATCATATTTACCTTTGTATATATGTCATTATCCAAAAATAAGAAGGCTAAACAATGAGATGGAAAACAAGAATACTAGATTCTTCAAAATGGAAAGGAAAAATAACTTGACATATTAACGAATATGCTACTATGATTTGCTGCCCCTTAAGTTGCTCTAGCTCAGTCAGTCAAAAATCTGCCTGCAGTGCAGGAGACCCCGGTTTGACCCCTGGGTTGGGAAGATCCCCTGGGGAAGGAAATGGCAACCCACTCCAGTATCCTTGCCTGGAAAATGTCATGGACAGAGAAGCCTGGTGGGCTNATTAACGAATATGCTACTATGATTTGCTGCCCCTTAAGTTGCTCTAGCTCAGTCAGTCAAAAATCTGCCTGCAGTGCAGGAGACCCCGGTTTGACCCCTGGGTTGGGAAGATCCCCTGGGGAAGGAAATGGCAACCCACTCCAGTATCCTTGCCTGGAAAATGTCATGGACAGAGAAGCCTGGTGGGCTGCAGTCCACAGGGTGGCAAAGAGTCGGGCTGAGCGACTCACACTAACTAAGTTACAACTAAAGGCTATCATGAATTGCATCACAGATCAGATACTGACTTGATTACTTGAGTTTTCAATTATTTGTTTTGTATAAACAGTGGCTATTTATCAGATTTCACTGGCTTGTGTGCCTCAAGGTAGTGATGGACAGTATCTGTATTTTAGTTTTCAGGTGTTCTACAAAATTACCTTCTTTTAATGCTGTCTCAGATAATGCCAGGACCAGCTTTTTAATTACCGACAAACTTCGCCATCATCTTTCAGTTCTCTTATCAACCACGTGCAGCTGTCTGCCAAGATGCCTTCCTATCCTCACTCTGCTCCCCTCACACCATTTCTTCTGGGTTTCTCTTGCTGATTCCATCTCGTTTATCTCTAGACACTGACGTGGCCTGGGGCTCGGTTCTTGGATATCTTCTCTGTTTTTGTGCCCTCCCTAGGTGGTTGTATCTGGTTCTTTGACTTTAAATCTTATCTATATTTGATGATTCCAAATTTATGTCTCAAACTCTGACCCCTTCCCTGAACTCTGGTTCCATATATGCGAAGAGCTGACTCATTTGAAAAGACCCTGATGCTGGGGAAGATTGAAGGTGGGAAGAGAAGGGGATAACAGGATGAGATGGCTAGACAGTATCACCAACTCAATGAACATGAGTTGAGTTTAAGCCTGGTATGCTACAGTCCATGGGGTCACAAAGAGTCAGATACAACTGTGTGAGTGAATTGAACTGAAAGTCACTTTGGTTGTGTCTGACTCTTTGCAACTCTGTGGACCATAGCCTGCCAGACTCCTCCATAGGATTTCCCATTGTCCATGGGATTTTCCAGGCAAGAGTACTGGAGTGGGTTGCTGTGCCCTTCTCCAGGGGGCAAACATGTCTCTTAAGCCTCCTGCATTGGCAGGTGGGTTCTTTACCACTAGCATCACCTGAGAAGCCTCAGATATCTACTTTGTTTTTTTAGTAACTAAGTCGTGTCTGACTCTTCTGCAACCCCATGGACTGTAGCCCACCAGGCTCCTCTCTCCATGGGATTTCCCAGGCAAGAATACTGGAGTGGGTTGCCATTTCCTTCTCCAAGATACCTACTTGGTATCTCAAAGTTACATGTTCCAAACCCAACTCTTGAATTTCCCTCTTAAGTTGCTGGGAACTGAATATCTCATAAGATGTAATATATTGCTCCTAATTTTGTCAAGAAGTAAAAACATGCCTCCTTCATATTTGTATGTGATTCCTTCAATTATTTAAAGAAAATGGACACATCTCTTTTCCAGACACACGTCTGTTTCTCTAAGATTCTCTGGGATCCAGTTTTGATAAACTTGCTTTACTCAGATGTCCTCATGTAACAACATTCTTAGATTGATCACATTCTTCTCTGTAAATGTTAAATATCCCAGTTTCAATTGTTTCTCTCAAAATATGACAACTAGAGTTAAATCCGATATTTTTGATATGGTCTAGTCAATGTGAGCTATTTCTCTTTCTCTCTCACTCACATACACACTCACTTGATTGGGATATATACATTGTTTGCAGGTCCATTGTATGCAGGTCCTTTGCAGGACATCTTATATGTCAAGCAGTGTTATTGTTTAGTTGTTCTTTTAAATAAAACTGGACAATCATAGCTAGAAAAGAAGCCCAGCACATCTTGACAGGTTTTCACAGGATAGTCTTGTTATTTTAAATGTAATTCTAAGATACTTTCTAAATTTGGGAAAGGGCATTGTGAGAGGATCAAAAAAAGAATGTAAATCTGTCCGAAGACAAAAAACATTGTGGTGTTTAGTTTGAGTAGTTTTTTCTTTGTGACATTTATCTCAATGGCCTGTTGACCTGTTTATCCTCTCTTTGGGGGAATCTGCAAGTCTGAGTGAGGTGTGATATTTGAGAAAATAGAAATTATTATTTTTTTTTGGTAAAATGGAAAAGCCTTTTCTTCCCCTGTCAACTTGGTATAGGTAAGCAATAATCAGTCCTTTTGCTTAAGAAGATAGATTTCATTTGATGTAGGAATTATCAAGCCTTAAGAGGAGACAGTTTATTTAGCCCTACTGTGAGAGCAAGACAGGCTCTTGAGGAGGACATGCTCTAAGTACAGCACATAGAAGCAGATCAACCACTCTCCTGGTGCTAATGAAAACATAATAATACTGAGCTCTTATTTATGCATGGGATTTGTAGTTTCCAGAGCACTTTTGAATACAAATTCCTCCCTTCCTTTCTTCCTCCCTAGCTGGTGCTCGATATGTGCCAGGAACTGTGCTGTGAAGTGAAGTGAAGTGAAGTCGCTCAGTCGAGAAGCAAATCGGAATTACAGAATCTGTCATTGTAACAGCCCCGATCACAATCACAGCAGAGTGTAACCATTGGCTCCTTCTGAAGGTGATTGTTGTAAACTCCATGAAAACGTACCACATTTGCACAGCAAAGCTAATTTTCTTGATGCCTCCCTCTAAGTCAGTAGGTATACAAACAGTTTGGTGTGTATTTTTAGACATAAGCCAGTTGTTCCTCAGTGGTCGAACAGAAGATGATTTGAAACAATGATTTTCATCAAAATGAAAAAAATCAGAACAATATTAAAATGAACCTGAATTTAAAATACAGAAGCTCATTTCAATGTTCCAGAGATTAAAACTGATGTTTAAACAAAATTCAGTTTGTCAATAAGAATTCAACTAGAGAGGAGTTTATCTCAATGCTTAACATGAAAATATTATCCAACATGGAATATGACAACCAATGGGAAATTGGTATGTAAAATTAGCTTTATAATGCCAAGAGTTTCAATATGATGATATTAACAGAATAGGAATGTTGGTTATAAATTCAAAGGGGGCTAAACTTAGTAAAGATATCTGAACTTCTTAAAGTCTATGCAATTCATTGACTCGTATGCCTTGACGTGGCTAGATGGTAATTGAGCTTTCACCATTATTAATATTTAAACACTGCAGAAGAATAAGATAATAACTTTTGCATGTATATTTGAGGACTTTCATGTTGATATGGAAAGAACTGATAAAACTTAATTTCAAAATTAATGAATGAGGGTACATCTAAATGAGGCTTTTTAGATTGAGTTGTGAACTCAGCTGTTTCAGAAAGCTGTTATTTTTAACCCTGCTGGATGGAAAAAGGTGGCAGGATAATATCAGTAACCCTAAGATAAGGAAGGAAGGAAGCCCTCTACACTAGGATACACTGGGATTTGCATTTATTTGGGTTTTATGAGAAAAGAGGTCATTATTTTCCAATTTTAAGACCAATGGAATCTTTGTGTTTCTAAGGCTCATTTTGTGATGAGAATATTTGTAACCTTTGACTGCAGAAGTACAGGAATTAGGAGGATTACCATCATCTTAAGGATATCATAGCCAGTGTCAGGTTTATTTTCCTCTTTTATGGATGTGAGAATCTAAATGGGTTTATTAGATCCTATTTTCAGCCTGAGCATGCCACGTTACCTGTGTTGGTGGGAGGTGAAGAAGGGCCTGCTGTGTCTATTTGGTATACGATCACTATGCTCAGTGTCTCTGGGAGCTTGGTTTATTGATGACTTGTTAGTGAAGTTGTAGAAATAGTTTAAATGTGATGGGCTGCAGTGTTTTCCAGTGGACAGTCTCTGCTGTGTCAGGCTTCCTGATACCTTCTTTTAAAGAAACTTTTTATTTGACTGTGACTTTGCTGGTGGCTCGGCGGTAAAGAATCTCCCTGCCAAGTAGGAGACATGGGTTCCATGCCCGGGTCGGGAAGATCCCCGGGAAAAGGAAATGGCAACCCACTCCAGCATTCTTGCCTGGGAAATCCCATGGACAGAGGAGCCTTGTGGGCTACAGTCCATGAGGTCACAAAATAGTCAGACGCAACTAAATAACAACATAGTTGATTAACAGCATTGTGTTAGTTTCAGGTATACAGAAAATGATTTGGTTATACATATATCTATTCTTTTTAAGATTCTTTTCTCATTTAGGTTGTTACATAATACTGAGCAGAGTTCCCTGTGCTATATAGTAGGACCTTGTTGGTTTTATCCATTTTATTTATTTATTTTTAAAATTGTTTGTTTCTGCCATACAACATCATGAATTGGTATTCATACATATTTACACATATATATGTATCCTGATGTCTGAAACCTTGAAAGAAATAGGATTTTGTTCCATCTATTATGCATTTTTTGAAAGTTGATTTTTAAACTGTCAACCAGTCTGAATTTGTGGAAAGCAACGTTGTTAAAAGTGTTCAACATAATTCAACGTATAGTTTCTAAACCCTATTTTATGCCATTTCCTCCATTAGCTATTTAGAATTCTATGAAAGCTCCTCAAATACCTACTTTGTGTTCTGTTGACTTGCATTGGCAATGTGGGAATAGTTAAAAAAATTAAAAGCTGACCACTAAAATAAAAATTTAGAAAGTGTTTTATTGAAAGAAGTGTGTCATCAGAAAATTAGATTCTGTGTGTAATGTGAGTATGACCTGTTTAGTAATGGGGCGGTCTGGTCCAGCTTTCAAGCCCAGGCCTTGGTGTCTGGCCACCTGGGCTTATGCCTCTGCTCTGCGGTCACAGCTCTGTGGTCTCCGCCAAGTGCACTGTGGTTGGGCTGCAACGCTGAGTGGTTATGTGGATGACATAGGTGAGGTCGTCCGGAGCACTCAGAGCGGCGCTCAGTAAATGTCAGCAGTGACCTTCTATTCTGTGATGTTGTATTTACAAATGGCTTGCTCTTAATTTACTCTGCTTTTGCAAAATATCATACTGCTATGTTGATCAGACATATATGAAATCAGATTTTATGTTTTTGGAGGCTGTTGGGGTGGGAACTGTATATATTCCAAGAGCTTTCAAAGATAACATTTTTAGAATTTTTATAAACTATAATATTTTATAAATCAGTATTTTTAAAAATAAATGGCTTGCTCTTAATTTACTCTGCTTTTGCAAAATATCATACTGCTATGTTGATCAGACATATATGAAATCAGATTTTATGTTTTTGGAGGCTGTTGGGGTGGGAACTGTATATATTCCAAGAGCTTTCAAAGATAACATTTTTAGAATTTTTATAAACTATAATATTTTATAAATCAGTATTTTTAAAAATATATAATTTCCAATTTTTTTCTGAATGTATGAAAGTAATATTCGTATTGAAACGTTCAAATAATATAGCAGTGTTCTAAGGCAGAGATTTCTTTGTGGAAACATACATGTATCTGTGTATGCACATGCTATTACTAGACTGATGAGTATTTTGTTTTCTGTGTCTCTGAAAAAAACAGTTTTATTGAGGGGT
This sequence comes from Oreotragus oreotragus, assembly GCA_006410675.1. NCBI lineage: Eukaryota > Metazoa > Chordata > Mammalia > Artiodactyla > Bovidae > Oreotragus > Oreotragus oreotragus. The sequence goes on along the minus strand of SJYX01009710.1, from coordinate 679,333 downwards.
AATTTACATGCTATAAAATTCACAAAGTTAATTCAATTGATTAATCCACATTGCAGGCTTATTGTTTACCAGCCAAGCCACAGGGAAGCCCAAGTATACTGGAGTGGGTAACCTATCTCTTCTCCAGTGGATCTTCCCAACCCAGGAATTGAACCAGGGTCTCCTGCATTGCAGGCGGGTTCTTTACCAATTGAGCTATCAGGGATGTTTTTATTAAATTGACAGTTAACTGTACAATCAACACCACAACTTAGTTTTAGAATATTTCCATCACCTCAAAGATTTCTATCTCCATTTGCAGGCAAGCTCTGGTCCCACCCAGTCCCAGGCAAGCATTGATCTGTTTCCATCTCTATAGATTTGTTTTTTTTAGCATATATATTGGAATCATGCATTGTGTGTTTTCTTTTTACCTTGGTAAGCATGTATGAATACTTCTGTAGGATTAATTCCTTAAAGTAGAATTTCTGGATCAAATGTTACAATAAATTTTAGATTTTGATATATACTTCTAAATTACGTTCTAAAAGGTAGTACCAAATTTATATGCCCACCAACGAGTACCTGATTCCCAATGTTTTCACATATAGAGTATATTTGTAAATTTTTGTTAATGTGATAGGTTAAAAAGTGATTTTTTTGTTTTAATATTCATTTGATTAGTAGTGAAGCTAAACATCTTTTCATATTTCAATGAGCCCAATGCTTTTATGGTTTAATGGATGGATTACCAGCTAATATTTTTTAATATCAAAGAATCATACACGACTGAGCAACTGAACTGAACTGAATTTTCTTTTTAGAGTTTTACTGTTGATGCATGGAAAACATTTTTAAAACTATTTTTTTCTATCATTTAAATTGTTTTCCTGTTGACCTTGTGTTTTTCAAGTTACAGAAGTTTTGTTTTTAATATGGTAAACCTGTTTTTTTAAGTGGAGGTATAATTGACATAGCATTCAGGTGTACAACATAGTGATTTGATATTTTTATATATTGCTAAATGATCACCACAGTAAGTCTAGTTAACATCTTAGAGTTACAGAATTATTTCTCTCGTGATGAGAACTTTTAAAGTTTATTCTCTTGGCAACTTTCAAATATGCAATACAGTATTAAGCCTAATCACCATTGCTATACAGTATATCCCCATGACTTGCTTCTTTTATAACTGAGTGAGTTAGTGTAATATTCTCGAGGCCTATCCATGATATACCAAATTGTAGAGTTTCCTTTTTTGAATGGCTAAATAATATCATGTATGCATGCGTGTGTGTGTGAATCACGTTTTTTTTAGTCTATTCATCCATCAGTGGACGCTGAGGTTGTTTCCATATCTTGACTGTTGTAAATAGTTCAGTGAATGCTAGAGTGCATATATATTTTTGACTTAGCATTTTTATTTTTTTTTTGAATTAACATCTGGAATTGGAATTTCTGGATCATGTGATAGTTCTGTTTTTAATGCTTTGAGTTGCCTCCGTACTGTTTTCCAGAGTGGCTGCACCAATTTATATTCCCATCAATAGTGCACGAGGGTTCCCTGTTCTATTGGGAGTGACTCTCATGAGTGACCAGTCCTGTTTTCATCTTCCCCATAGAGTTGACAGAAAGTTAACATTTGGGGGCTTACTTAATACTCTGCCTTGTTTGCTTCCCCTCTCCCCCCGCCACCAATCCCATTGACCCTCTCTGCTCACCTTTTCCTGGGAATATTCTCAGATAGATCTGTTATATGTGAACTTTCATCTCAGTGTCTCAGAAACCCAACCTGGAACCCACTGAAGGATTTAAGCAGAAGAATTTGTATGTTAGTATTAGTTGAAGTGAACCCCACTGTTTATTTTTTGTGTGTAGATATCAAAGATTTCCAACAGGATTTTCCTGTTTTGCTTAGCTTCTTCTTTACAGATTTATTTTTAGAGTAGTTTTAGGTTCACCATGGAATTGAGCAGAAAGTATAGAGTTCCTAATATCCCATGACGTCTCACATTCATAGCCTTCACATGTCAGTATCCTCCACCAGAATGGTATGTTCATCATGTGCGGTGAACATTCACATGTCATTATCACTCAAAGCCCATAATTTATATTAGAATTCACTCTTGTTTTATGTTTTGTGAAAGTGAAAGACACTCAGTCATGTCCAACTCTCGGCAACCCCATGGACTATACCTGTCTCTTATACACATCTAGATGTGTATAAGAGACAGGTGTATGTGTGNCATTCACATGTCATTATCACTCAAAGCCCATAATTTATATTAGAATTCACTCTTGTTTTATGTTTTGTGAAAGTGAAAGACACTCAGTCATGTCCAACTCTCGGCAACCCCATGGACTATACAGCCCATGGAATTCTCCAGGCCAGAATACTGGAGTGGGTAGCCTTTCCCTTCTCCAGGGGATCGTCCCAACCCAGGGATTGAATCCAGGTCTCCTGCATTACAGGCAGATTCTTTACCAGCTGAGTCACAAGGGAAGCCCAAGAATCCTAGAGTGGGTAGTCTATCCCTTCTCCAACGGATCTTCCCGACCCAGGAATTGAACCGGGGTCTCCTGAATTGCAGGCAGATTCTTTACCAACTGAGCTATCAGGGTTGGGTTTGGATAAACCACCCACCCACCTTTGTATTTTCAGACACAGCAGCTTCGCTGCCTTAACCACCGTCTGTGCTTTGCCTGCTGTCGTTCTAGCCCCTCAACCTCTGGTCACCACCACTACTCTTATTCTGCCTCCGTGGCTGTGCCTTATCCAGGAGGCCACATAGTCGGAATCACATAGTATGAAGCCTTTTCAGACTGGGCTTCTTTCACACAGTAATATGCGTTTCAGTTTCCTCCATGAATTTTCATGGCTTGCTAGCTTATTTCTTTTAAACACTGAGTTCTACTCCATTGTCGGTATGTACCCTAGGTCATTTATGCATTAACCTACTGAAGGCTATCTTGGTTGCCTCCAAGTTTTGCAGTTGTGAGTGAAACTCCCATAGATATTTGTGTACAGGTTTGTACGGACAGGTTTTTCACCTCATTTGGGTAAATATCAAGGAGCCTGATTGCTGGATCTTGGGGAAAATTATGCTCAGTTTTGGAAGAAACCACCAGACTATCTTTCAAGGCGCTGTTTCCATGTTTTGTTTACACTAACAGTGACTGAGAGTTCCTGTTGGTTTCTGTTTTTTGACAGCATGTGTTATTGTCAGTGTGTTTGGATTTTGGCTATTCTTATAGCTCTGTAGGAGTAGCTCATTAATTTTTTTTTTTCTTTTCTAATTTTTTTCGTTTTGCTACTGCGGCTCTACTCTTGGTTACATACACAATAGAAATGCATGCAGATGTGTATGAAGAGCTGTGTACCTGATTGATTGGAGCAGCACTATCCATCATAGCTAAAGATAGAAAACAAACCATGTCACTATTGATAGTAGATTAAATAAATAATTGCTCACATATTCATATAATAGAGTATTATATTACTATATTACAACTAAAGTGAATGAACTTTTGTTATGCACTGCTGCTGCTGCTGCTGCTGCTAAGTCACTTCAGTCGTGTCCGACTCTGTGTGACCCCATAGACAGCAGCCCACCAGGCTCCCCCATCTCTGGGATTCTCCAGGCAGGAATACTGGAGTGGGTTGCCATTTCCTTCTCCGATGCATGAAAGAGAAAAGTGAAAGTGAAGTCCCTCAGTCTGTCCGACTGTTAGCGACCCCATGGACTGCAGCCCACCAGGCTACTCCGTCCATTGGATTTTCCAGGCAAGAGTACTGGGGTGGGGTGCCATTGCCACAGCTGGATGAGATTCACAAAGAATAGTAAGAAAAAGAGGCCAGAGAGCAAATACTGTATACTGTGTGGTACAGAACTAAATTATAATGTTATAAATAGCAATTATCGCCTTTGGGAAGAAGATGGGAGGTGTTCACTGGGAAAAGGTATGAAGGGGTCATATTTCAGATGTTTATTAAATATCTGAGCATGGAGATCAGATTAATAGGCAATTGGATCCATAGAGTCCACAGGGTGTGGAGGGAGATCAGGCTGGAGATATAAGTTTGGAGTCATCAGTATATCAATCAGTTTAGGCCAGAGGAGATGAAGAAATTACCTAAGGAGAGGTTTCAGATAGAAAAGAATAAAGGGATAAAACTGAGTCTTAAAATTAATGGAGAGGATGAATAAGTACTAGCAAATTTGTGGAACAGAAGAAATCAGAAAAAAACTTCCCAGAATCAAAGAATGCAGTGTTCAGAATGAAAAGGCTCAGATAGTGTTAAGCACGATGAATGTGTAAAGAGACACTAGGAGATGTAATGGACCGGGAAGCCTGGTGTGTTGCAGTCCATGGGGTCACAAAGAGTCAGACATGACTGAGTAACTGAACTGAGAGAGGTAACTGTGACTTTTAGAACAGCATAGATGAGACCATTCCCCAAACTAGGCTATGGAGAAGTTAAAACAGAAGTTTCCTACAAAGGAATGAGATTAGATTCCTTACCAACAACACTTTATAGTCAAAGATAATAGCCAATAAATCAAAGGTGATGGTTGAGTGAACTTTTTCAGATCAAGATGGTTGAGTATCCTTTTTTAGAAAGTTTCTGAGTATATGCTCCAGAAAAATAAGAGGGGAACATATCAGGAGAAAAGATGCAGAATTTAGGAAACAAAAGATTCAAACCAGGATGCAGTGATGGAAATTCTGTGTGCTAGGCCTAAAATGCAATCTCAGTCTATATTATGAAAGAAGGAAGACACAAAAAAGGTGGTCTCTGGAAAGGAAAGAAAAGAAGACTGAAAAGATAGATAATATGATTGTGAATCTAAACTAATGGAGAATATGCTAAAGGAAATTGATAAACTATGAAAAAGGAGAACACAATTGAATTGATTCTAAGTAAATTATACTTTAACCAGAAAACAGCGCTGGAAAAGAATATGGAGGCCTAGCTTGGGATATAGCTCATTATTGACATGACCACAGTAAATCACATGCCACTTACAGTTTTCATCTTTTAGAATAAGCCTGTAAAGATTATGGAAAATTGTAGGAAGTTTATAGAACAGCTTGTAAAAAGTATCCACTCTGCTATTATTAAAAGTGTAGATCTTGTTGATGGACAGATGGTGGAAGGGAAGAGGGGAGGAGACAAGGATGAGGGTTTTCTTGTCTTGTCATCTTGTAAAGTAGGGAGCCAAGATGTATTGTGCATAATCTGGGGCCAAGAAATAGGGTTTTAACTTGTTTTGTTGTTACTGCAGAAACCATGGACTTATAAACTTCTCTCTATATAAAATTATATATAGAGGGAAAGATTTGGAGAGGTGAGGAATAATGTAAGTGAGCAAAATCCTCATCTACCATGGCAGGAGGCCAGTAGCTAAGAAATGGAGGTGATGGTGTTGTCCAGTCTCTGCGCTGTGTACGACATTTTGCAACCCCATGGACTGCAGCACACCAGGCCTCCCTGTCCATCACCAACTCCCGGAATGTGCTCAAACTCGTGTACCTTGAGTTGGTGATGCCATCCAACCATCTCATGCTCTGTTGCCCCCTTCTCCTCCTGCCTTCAGTCTTTTCCAGCATCAGGGTCTTTTCCAGTGAGTTGACTCTTCCTATCAGGTGGCCAGAGTATTAGAGATTCAGCTTCAGCATCAGTCCTTTCAGTGAATATTCAGGGTTGATTTCCTTTAGGATTGACTGGTTAAATTTCCTTGCTGTTTATGGGACTCTTAAGAATCTTCTTCAGCGCCACAATTCAAAAGCATTAATTCTTCAGTGCTCAGCCTTTTTTATGGTTCAACTCTCACATCTGTACATTACTCCTGGAAGAAATGGTGGTGTAAATGTGTTAATTAAGTGTTTGAAGGTGAGCCCCAGGAAAATAAAAAGGAATTGGTTGAAGTGTTTTCTTCTGGGATTTAAGACTCTGTGGGAAGGCAGGCATAAAAAGGGAAATTTTGGTTTTCTTTAGAAGTCTTTCTGTTCATTTTGCTTCATAAATCATATGCATTTATGACTTTGACTAAAAATGAAGAAAATGAAAAATTAAATTATAAAATGGAAATGATTCTAAAATAAGAACATTAATTAGGAAAATATTGAAAAGACAATTTAAAACAAACAGAAAAAGCCCCACAGGAAGCCTGGAGTCTGTGTTTTAAAATACCACAATTGGCAACCTAGACCTCAGTGAGTGCTTTGAACTGAAACCCTATGGGACTTGTTGGCAAGAAAAAAACAGTCGTAAGAAAAAAAACGATTTTTGAAAATGAAATTAGGAGGATGAAGATACTGCAGAGTTGCAGACCAGAAATCTAGGCATGCCGGCAGCTTCCTCTCCACCCCATTTCCACTGTCAGAGTTTATAAAGCCTTTTGAAATGAGTTCAGAGCCAATATTGAAAAGTAATTAAAACACAAAAGGCAAGAAAGCACCAAAGAATTAGTGGAACTAACTGCAGATCAGGGATAAAAAGGCGATACTGCAGCAGGTAAAGTGTTTCTTAGGTCTATATTGAGAAAGGGAGTAATGAGATTTGCACTCTAATTGCCTTTTGAAGCAGGTAGAGGGAAAGGAATGGATCAGATAGTAACAGATAAGGAGGGAGAATTCAGATCAAGGATGGACGTATTTGGCACGAGCGCCATCAGTTTCTCCTCCTGCACCCATATGGAGGCAACTTCAGAAACTTCCTCCCCTGCAGTCTTCCAGGATAGCCACTGAAACTGGCATGTGAGAGGAAGGCTTTGATCTAGGTAAACCCAACCGAAAGAGGTATGATCAAATCACTTAGTTCCTGCTGAATTTGTTAAAAACTCAGACCCAAGCTTGACAGGTTTAAGAGAAAGAATATTTATTGTTTTGGGTGGAACAACGAAAAAATATCTTCCAATAGAGAGGTGAGAAGTGCCCTGAGCATTGTGGAGCTGTTGCAGACAGGCGGACCCCTTCCAGGGCCCGAGAGTGGGCTCTTGTGTAACACTCGGAAATGAATTGTCCTAGGAAAGACACGTGCTGACAACTCAAGAGACTTTATTGGGAAGGGGTGCCTGGCAGAAAGCAGCAGGGTAAGGGATCCCAGGAGGTCTGCCCTGCCACGCGGCTCCCAGTCTCGGGTTTTATGGTGATGGGATTAGTTTCTGGGTTGTCTCTGGACAGTCCTTCTGACTCAGGGTCCCACCTGGTGGCACACGTATCTTTCAGCCCAGATAGAGTCTAGCCAGAAGCATTATGGGAGGTGGTAGGACATGTGGAATATCCTTTGACCTTTCTCGAATTCTTCCAGTTGGTGATGGCTTGCTAGTTCTATGTTCCTTACCAAGATGTCCTGTCATAACATAACTCATGCAAATGGTTACTGTGGTGCCTGGCCAGGGTGGGCGGTTTTAGTCAGTGTTTCTCCTAACGCTACTACTGACACTTTAGCCAGAAGCTTATCCAATGACCTGTATATGACCTTCATCTCAGGTTACTAGACCATGGTAGTGTCTGAGTTCAAGTGAAACTTGAGGTGGATTTAAAGAGCATTAACAACTCAGTATACAGAATAAATAAATTGAGGTTAAAAGATGTTGAATGACATTTTCAAAATCAGGAATCAAATGAATGGAAAATCTTACCCTGGATCTCAGGTGCCTTGTGTCCCAGTCTGGAGCCCTTGCCCTAAAATGACTCAACATTCACATCACAGAAAGTACCTAAAGATCCTAACACGAGAGGTATTAGATTTAAGAATCTAGTTTTGATCACTGAAAATGTTTACCTTGGGCACTGTTATCTTTATAAACATCTATGTCCTTAAAGAACTAGTAGCCTTCATATTATTCCTTCCGATGGCAGATATTACAGAATTGGGATATGTGACAGAGACTGCTAAGGAGCCACTGGTGTTAACAGGAACATGTGCCCTGATTTTCCTGGAACTGGTTAGTGAGAGTGTCCTGGGTCTTTTTTAGTAGTGTTCTATGTCTGGAGACAACTCTCCCTGGGTCGCTGTCATTTCTAGACCTCCTATGAGTTGGATGGGCTTCCCCTGTGGCTCAGCTGGTAAAGAATCTGCCTGCAATGCGGGAGACCTGGGTCTGATCCCTGGGTTGGAAAGATTCCCTGGAGAAGGGAAAGGCTCGCCACTCCATTATCCTAGCTTGGAGAATTGGGTTGCAAAGAGTTGGACACTACTGAGTTACTTTCACTCCACTATGAGTTGGGTAATAGCTCCCTGTTACCTGGACAGTATATTTAAAGATGTTTGTAGAGTAAAAGGCCCTGGAAGATAGAGAATGTAACTCTCTCCAGAGTGAAATGCAAGCACATTACTCCCGTTGTAAAAGATTTGAGTTCTCTAACTTCATATTTCTTCTGCAGTGTGACCCAGTACGTTTGCATTCATCCATCCAGGCCATCACATTGTCTTGGGAGGACGTGGGGGGCGAGGTAAACTGGTGCACGCGTGGCGATGCTCGTGGTCCTTGCAGTGCTGTTGTTCCTGACCGCTCATGGACGGCAGGTTGTTCCCGACCATGTCCTTTGCCAGAATCCGTGAGACTACGTACAGGACTTCCCTGTAACTGAGACGGTAGAGAATCTGCCTGCAGTGCGGGAGACCTGGGTCTGATCCCTGGGTTGGGAAGATCCCCTGGAGAAGGGAAAGGCTTCCCACTCCATTATCCTAGCTTGGAGAATTCTATGGACTGTGTAGTCCATGGGGTTGCAAAGAGTTGGACACTACTGAGTTACTTTCACTCCACTATGAGTTGGGTAATAGCTCCCTGTTACCTGGATTGTATATTTAAAGATGTTTGTAGAGTAAAAGGCCCTGGAAGATAGAGAATGTAACTCTCTCCAGAGTGAAATGCAAGCACATTACTCCCGTTGTAAAAGATTTGAGTTCTCTAACTTCATATTTCTTCTGCAGTGTGACCCACTACATTTGCATATTGTCTTGGGAGGACGTGGGGGGCGAGGTAAACTGGTGCACACGTGGCGATGCTCGTGGTCCTTGCAGTACTGTTGTTCCTGACCGCTCATGGACGGCAGGTTGTTCCCGACCATGTCCTTTGCCAGAATCCATGAGACTATGTACAGGACTTCCCTGTAACTCAGACGGTAGAGAATCTGCCTGCAATGCATGAGACCCGGGCTCTGTCCCTGGGTCAGGAAGATCCTCTCTGGAGAAGGGAATGGCAACCCAACAGTATTCTTGCCTGGAGAATCCCATGGACAGAGGACCCCAGCAGGCTATAGACCATGGGGTTGCAAAGAGTCAGACACGACTGAGCGCCTAACACTACTATGAGACTGTGTCAGGGAAACTTACTATCTTGCAAGTAGCATAAACTCTTAGATCCTTTGGAGTTCTTCACATTCTAAAATTTATATGTTGCACTAAACTAATGTTGAGAGCCCCTGGGCTGGGATCTCCGGTAGAGATGACGCTTCCCATCTTCCTCTTCAAGGCCATGTGATCAAGCTGTGACCAGTGCAGTGTGAGCCAAGGAGTTGTTTCCAGATCACAGCCATAAGAGAAATGGATATACTTTGACTTTTCTTTTTTTTTTAATCCAGCTGGGATACAGACCCTGCAGTGGCAGCTTGAGAAGACATCTTAGACTCAAGTCTAAGTCATACAAGTCATCTGTTGAGGATGGTAGGATCATCCTTTTAGCCTAGGACTGGCTACTTCTGGGCTATAAGGGACATAAACATTTCTTAATTTCACTTAAATCAGTGTATTTTGGATTCTCTTTAAGGGCAGCTTGAATGTTGAATGTACCCTATGAAATGTGGAAGCAAACTTAAACATCTATTATTATTTTAAATAAATGAAACAATTGAGACCTCAAATCAATAAATGACTTGTTCATAATTACCGTTAATAAAATGAAAACTCCCATTGATTCCCTCCTCCCCTGCTCTTCACATCGCCCTTATCCAGTGTTACCAGATGATACTGGATATACAAGCACATGGTGTCCAGAGAAGTAGGAGTATAGGGAAATCTTTACAGTGAGGACAAGTAAATGGATGATAACTGGTATCAGTTACCCAGCTCTGGATGAAGAAATGCATATAGAGATATAATTTGCTTTGTGAGTTGACAGTCAAGGTAAGACTGAGAAATTGCAAGGGTAAAAAGTACCCAGTGGAGGAAAAATGATTTATACTAAAGTGACATGGTCGGTATTTCCTTTTCCATTTTCATTGCAACGTCCCCGATGCCCAATTCACTGCCTTCTTGGAATGGCTTCATTAAGCAAGTGAAATTTGAAGAGGGATCTGAGAGAGTTGAAATAGTTTTCATGGCAAATGGGTGAGGGAAAACTGGTTAAGCAATGACTTCATAAATCAAGCAGTATCTGGATGTAAGACACTCGTGAAATGCTGGTGGGTGTGGTGAAGATACAGTGATTTTTAAGGCACAGTTTGTAATTGAAAAGAAAATATATTTTTTAGGGCTTACAACACGTTCACCATTAAACATAGCAATATTGTTTTTGTAGCAAGGAAGGAAATAGTTTTGTAGAGATGATGGAGTTTGAGGTGAGCCTTGAAAAATAGAATGTTGGGAGCCGAAGTCTTGTTAATAGTTGAAGAATTGTCAAGTGGTTCTTCATTTAACTTGAATGTCTTAAACGCTTGACAAGTTTTTATTTTTTAAAGCATTTTGGTGAGCTTAGTAAGAACCTCTTCCTTAATCTTGACTCCTTGGACTCTTGTGGTTTTATAGATTGGTGCAGAAGTGCTCCTATTTTTAATTTTTAAAGTATTTATTTGGCTGTGCTGGATCTTAGTTGTGGCACGCAGTGTATTCGATCTTCAGTGAAGTGTGTGAGACCTTTCATTTGCGGCATGGGCGCTCTTAGTGGCTCAGTCGTGTCTGACTCTTTGGGACCCCATCCACTGTGGACCACCAGGCTCCTCTGTCCATGGGATTCTGCAAGCAAGAATACTGGAGTGGGTAGCCATTCCCTTCTCCAGGAGAATCTTCCCTGCCCCGGAACGGAACCTGGTTCTCCTGCATTTCAGGCAGATTCTATACCATCTGAGCCACCTGGAAGGGCTTCCCAGGTGGCGCTAGTGGTAAAGAACTTACCTGCCAATGCAGGAGACCTAAGAGACACGGATTGGACCCCTGGGGTGGGACGACGTGCTGGAGAGAGGCTTGCCCTGCATTGGGAGCACAGAGTCTTGGCCGCTGAACCACCAGGGAAGTCCCCAGAAATGGCAGAGCTCTCGTTGGCCCTGCATCTTTTGCTCCAGGCCTTCGTGGAGTGTGTTGTCTCGACCACTGGTGAGGACCTGGCTTTGTTTTCCATCCTTCACATCCTTCTGTCTGCTGAAGAACCAGTCTGGGACCTTGTCCAGGCATGGGCTCTACACAGTGGTGACCGCGCGTTCCGTGGGCTCTACACAGTGGTGACCGCGCGTTCCATGCGCTCTACACAGTGGTGACCGCGCGTTCCGTGCGCTCTACACAGTGGTGACCGCGCGTTCCGTGGGCTCTACATAGTGTTGACCACGCGTTCCACGTCATCCTCAGTGAGCATTGCTGCCCTCTTAGTGAGGCTGGTGTCTGCTTTCCTCAGCGCCCCATGAGCGCATCTTTGCCCCATACCCTTAATTGCCGATTTCTTGCATTTAAGGCCAAAAGCACAGACAATAAAAGTAAAAATAGCTAAGCTGAACTTTATCAAAATTAAAAACTTCTGTGCAAAGGACACAGTTAACAGAGTCAAAGGCAACAGAATGAGAAAAAAATATTTGCAATTATATATATGATGAGAAATCAATATCTAGAATACAGAGAGAACTCTTAAAACAATCCAATTTTTAAAATGAACAAAAGAGTAATTAGGGCCGCTGCCATGTCTCCAGGAATCCCTGAGAAGTTCTGGCACATTCTACAAGTACTCACTGATGAGCAGCAGAAAACTGCTTTTTTCTCATCATGTATAATATATATATATGGAAGCTCTAAAAAAATAAAAATAAAAATAATAAAAAACATATATATCAAATATATAAACCTCTCATATATAATTGGGAATATTTTTCTCATTCTGTAGGTTGCCTTTTGACTCTGTTGATTGTTTTTAATTTTGATAAAGTTCAGTTTAGCTATTTTTACTTTTATTGTCTGTGCTTTTGGTCTTATTTCCAAGAAATCATTGCCAAATCAATTGTAATGAATTTTTTTCCGTCGTTTTCTTATAAGAATTTTAGCATTGAAGTATTAAGTTTCGGTCTTTGATCTGTTTTGAATTAACTTTTCATATGATATAAGGTGGGCTTCCCTTGTGGCTCAGCTGGTAAAGATTCCGCCTGCAGTGTGGAGACCTGGGTTCGATCCCTAGGTTGGGAAGATCCCCTGGAGAAGGAAAAGGCTACCCACTCCAGTATTCTGGCCTGGAGAATTCCATGGACTATATAGTCCATGGGGTCGCAAAGAGTCGGACACAACTGAGTGACTTTCACTTCACTTCCTTCAGTGATGTAGGGTGAGTCTTCAACTTTATTCTTTTGCATGTGGCTGTCTAGCTTTTCTAGCACCATTTATTGAAGAGACTATTCTTTTCCCATTGAGTAGTTTTGGCATACTTGTCAGAAACAATTTTACCGTATACTCAAATGTTTGTTTCTGGTCTTTTCATTCAGTTTCATTGATCTATATGTCTGTCTTCATGCCAGAAGGATACTGTTTTGATTACCATAGCTTTGTGATACATTTTGAAATCAGAAAGTGTGAGTCATTAACTTAATTCTTCTTTTTAAAGACTCTTTTGGGTATTTTGGGTCCTTTGAAATTCCATATTAATTTTAGAATGAATTTTTCCATTCTAGAAATTTTCATTAATTCTGTATATCATTCTGGTTTGTACTGACACCTTAATGTTACGTCATCTAATCCATGAGCAAGGATATCTTTCCACTTACTTTTCTTCAGTTTCTTTCAGCAGTGTTTTGAAGTTTAGAGTGTGTAAGTCTTTTACCTCCTTGGTTAAGTTTATTCCCAGGAATTTAATTTTTTAATTGCTATTATAAATGGAATTAAAATTTTTTTTTCTTTTCAGATTGTTTATTTTTAGTGTATATAAATGCAACTGATTTTTACATTTTGATTTTGTATTATACAATTGTAGAATTTATTTCTAAAAGCTTTTAAAATGCAATCTTCAGGGTTTTCTACATATAGGATCATGTTGTCTGCAATCAGAGACATTTTATGTCTATCTTTCTGATTTGGATGTCTTTTGTTTCTTTTTCTTGCCTACTTATAATGGCTAGCACTTCTAATATGTTGTATAGGAATGGCAAAAGCAGGCATCGCTGTCGTGTTCCTGATCTTAGAGGAAACGTCTTTCACCATTGAATATAGTGTTAGCTGTGAATACTACTCACTTTTCTACTCAGACTTATGTTCAAAGAGAGTCTATTCTGATGAAAAATAGTTTTATCTCTTGATGTGGTTTAGAGTAATATTGTGATTGCCAAATAAAATTTTATATTTTCTTCAATTTGATCAACTCATTTAACAGTTAAGGAAAGGCCTTGGAGGTGGGCGTGGCCATGTGATAGTTAACGACACTGATGACAGTAAGAAGTGACCAGTCTTGTAACTCTTGGGACAATCCTATTTCAATGATTCTTGAGTGCCTCTTCAGTTCTACGAGTTGGAATTGTCAACTGAATTTTGCTGTAAGTGGCTTTTACACGGACTCAATCAAATTCAGCTGTCCCCTTACGTACTGCAGTGATTTCCCTTTGCTCTTTCACTCCAAATACTCTGATGCCTACCCTATGTTACTATCTCCTCTTGAAAGACTTTTGGGTCTCAGAATTCCAATGGGTGTATTTTCTAGAACTGAAATTGGGCTAAATCACGAAGGTTCTCAACTATAAGCCAATATTCTTTGTAGTTTCAAGAAATACATTTCTCATGTCACTGTGCCCCAATTTTTCAAAGTGCTGCTCTAATTGATGAAGTGTAAATTCACTTATTGAGGGTCTTTTGAAGTCAACACATTGGGTATCATATTTTAATTGGAACCTTACACTAGGTAGGTTAGAAATCTGAATTAAGCACCAAAAAAAAAAAAAAAATCAAGAGAGCAGTGTATCAGATTAATCTGAACTGGCATTTCCACACTTCATTTGAGTTCTGAGTAATGGTTTGAACAACATGTTGATAAGAGTACTTGTAAATTTCATATTTGTAAATATGGAGATATCTCCATATTGGCATGAGCATTTTCTTAATACTCTTGTTTGTATCTGTGGACAGATATAGATAAAAGGCTATAGTAGAAGTTATCAGCCAGGGAAGGCAATGGCACCCCACCCCAGTGCTCTTGCCTGGAAAATCCAATGGATGGAGTAGCCTGGTGGGCTGCAGTCCATGGGGTCGCTAACAGTCGGACAGACTGAGCGACTTCACTTTCACTTTTCTCTTTCATGCATTGGAGAAGGAAATGGCAACCCACTCCAGTATTCTTGCCTGGAGAGTCCCAGGGATGGGGGAGCCTGGTGGGCTGCCGTCTATGGGGTCACACAGAGTCGGACACGACTAAAGTGACTTAGCAGCAGCAGAAGTTATCAGCTGTCTCAGTGAGCATGTTGTCTAAGTAACACTTTTTTGCTCAAATTTTAACATATATTAAGTTCCACAAAATGAACAGAGTTATGGGGATGGATGGATGGTGGATGCACAATAATGTGAGTATGTTTAATACCACTGAGCTTTACACTTAAAAATAGTTATTTTACTCAGTAGGGCTTCAGTTGTAGCTCAGCTGGTAAAGAATCCTCCTGTAATGTGGAGACTTGGGTTTGACCCCTGGGCTGGGAAGATCCCCTGGAGAAGGGAAAGGCTACCCATTCCAGTATTCTGCTGGTTAAAATTCCATCACACTTAAAAATGGTTAAGAAATTTTATGTGCATTTTACCACAATTAAAGAAAAATGGAAAAAAAAATGCATGGTTACTCTGACTCTCTGTCTAACCTCCCTTTTACCCAGTACTAGTGGTATAGGCTCAGGTTGCTTGGTTTCCAAGAAAACAAAGAATAAGAAACATCATCTGTTCTGATTAGAGTAAAATGCAAAATGCTTACACATACACAGATACACAGGTAGGCAATTATGCATAACTTAAGGCCAGTTAGGATATTAGTATAAGTAAAACGCACAAAATACTGTTCAAGAAAGAGAATTTGAAAGAAAAATATGCCATGATCATGCCCTTAACTGCTTTTGATAAGGAAACAATAACACCTGTAACAAATTGCCTCCAGTTTGCACCCATTGCTTAGCATTGGGGAGCTTTTCTACAGGCTGGTTTGTGTTCAAGAAAATTCTTCTGCTGGATATGGACTTACAGAAATGTCAGGAAGTTCCTGTGCAGCTACTTCTAACAAGCAGAATCATCTCTGGGCCATTTTTGGAGAGTGCTCTTCTGCTTGAGAGAGGAGACGCCATCACGGGGGCGTGGGGGGCTAACTCTTTGATAGATTTCAAAGTCATTACAAGCTGAAGATCATAAGGCAAAGAGCTCTCATGTTTCTTGTGGGAGGAACAAAGCTGGAAGGTGGAGATTTATTAGCTAATGGTTGTATCTCAAGGGGCTAAAAGGGTTTTGTGTTTCTGAGAGACCCAAATTTCCTTACCCCAAACATATACTCTGTAGTAAAATGTAGGAGCAGCGTGCTGTGAAAGGCACACCATTTCCTGTCCATCTGTGCTATGCTACCAGTCATTGCCCCCAAGCTCAGAGCATGTCACCCTCGAAGATAAAATAGTGTTTCCTTGGAGGAAGGCTGCTACTGAACTGTGGCATGTGGTTATTTGACTAAGAGCAGAGTGCTAAAACTATCATTGGGAAAAGGGGCTAAGGAGTCAATTTTATGGACTCCAGATGTGGAAAACACAAGAGAACTCTCTGGGATTCCCAAATAATTTTAATCAGCAGCCTAATTTAATGTATTGAGTCTTCACAGTTGCCTACAAATCACCCAGCCTCCTGTATTTTACAGGCACTCTTTTCTGCCAATAGTGAGACTATGTGTGTTTTGATGTTACGTGGTCCAAATTTCTCCAGTTTACAAGAGGGATCAAGGGTGTTGGGCTCCTCCAAAATGTTGGAAGAGAGATAGCCCTCAGGAGTTGTAAGTGCATGAATATAATGGAAGAATTTATGTTAATTTACGGGAAAATTTATGGGCGTCCCTGGTGGCTTAGAGGTAAAACATCTGCCTGCAATGTAGGAGATGCGGGTTCAATCTCTAGTCAGGAAGATCTCCTGGAGTATGAAATAGCAACCAGTTCCAGTATTTTTGCATGGAAAATCCAATGGAGCATGGTGGGCTACAGTCCACAGGGTCGCAAATGAGTCGGACACTACTGAGCAAGGATCAGGAAAAATCAAGGATCAATGGAAGTGTCACATTGGCATTATAATAGTATGGGTGTGAATAAAATCATCCTAGGTTTTGCAGGCTGTAGAGCTGACTATACTAATCTGCAGAGTGATCACTTTGTTCTTGTTCTTTCGCATACTCATCCCAGCTCCTTCACAGCTTCAAGTTCATGGGTGTGTCCCTTAGATGCAGTTAGGAGGAGCCACCAGGAATTATGCGTTCTAATTCCCCCAAATCAACACTTCCTTTTCCTATAAGGGTCAAGGAGAAAACTGAGATCAAGTGGAGGGACCTTTTCCTTATGTAGTTAGCTTTCTCTGAACCAACTCACTGGATTGGAGCAGCCTCAGAAGAGATTTATAAGAATACTATATATAGAAATAATACATATGTATATATACTGTCTATAAAAATAACACTGTTTATAAGAATACTATAATTTACAACTTGTTACAGTGCAACAACTTATAATTCAACACATTTGGTGGCTGAAATTTCAGCTAATCTGGATTTTTTATTGTTTGATAAAAGGGAAGCCTCTTTAAGACTGGGCTTTTACGGGTGCCTTCTTCTCTGCTTCATTACCTTTTTTCCAAGATTGTCAGTTTCCAATGCACTGTCCTCTTCAAGCCACTCAGATACCGCTTTTCTCTCTAGAGAAAGTCACAGGTAGAGTTTCCACTCCAGAAAAATCCACAAGTAGAGTTGCCCACGAGTAGTTTCCAGGCCCCTCTCTGAATCCTCATGCCAACTGCATCCATAGAGCTTGGTTAGATGAACCCTGAGCTCTGCAGTCGGAGGCTCTGGGTGGAGAATGGGATCCATTCCAGGAGAGATGGTACAGAGAGGTCCTCAGGATTCTTTTTTCATCTTTCAATCAGTTGTCAGGATGCTGCTGCTGTTTCTGTTTCTAGGGAACTTGACAAATAACCATGTCACTTGAAACACTACTTTTTAAAAAAAGCAGCACAACCTACCGTATTATTGAAAGAATTGTTCTCCTCTTCACAGGGCTGTGATGCTGTTTAAGAGCACAGGGTACGTTCATTGTTGCCACATGGACGGTTGGTTTGTTTCTTCTTAGCTGAGGTGGCACCAGAAAAAAGCATGTCTGTCTTTTATTGGGTTTTCCTTTTTGTTTCTCAAGGCATGACTTCAACTCCTGTTAGTTTATTTGGATTCACAGTGTCCCTCTGGAGGGGCTTTCTCTCAGTAGCATCTGCTACACAGCCTTCTCTTAACAATCCAACTGCCCACCGAGGCACTTGTGTTATTTCTCTGGTTGGGGCAGTGTGGTCAACATCTCTGTAAAAGATTTAACGCTGTCCTGAAGTTTTAGCAAATCTCCGAGGCAATATCTTATCCCCCTGTGTTGGAGGGGATTCTGATCTTAACTTTAACTGGGAAACCTGGATAAAGGGCTTAGGGGGTTTCTGCTCAAATGAGGTGAGAACCTGCCTGTCAGGGGCCATGCCGGCAACTGTGACATAGTGACGTCCTCACTCTCTGTGCTTCAGTGGTTTTAAGACATGTTTATGAATCTTATGGTGACTTTCCTGAGGCTGAGCTGTGGATGATGAGAGACCCTGTCCAGGCAGTCATCTCTCTCTCGCCCCTGCTTTCTTTGAACAGCTCAGCCCCTCCCCTGCCAGCACCAAGAGGTTGACGGGGAGCCTCACGCACACCTGCCCATCTCTGACAGCCTTACATCTACCCCTCGTGTCACGCAAGATGTGGACGTGGGGGCGCTTCTTCTTAGTTTTGGGTTGACTTCCAGGCCTAAGTGCCTGTCTCTTATACACATCTGGGGATGGATGGATGGTGGATGCACAATAATGTGAGTATGTTTAATACCACTGAGCTTTACACTTAAAAATAGTTATTTTACTCAGTAGGGCTTCAGTTGTAGCTCAGCTTAAGACATGTTTATGAATCTTATGGTGACTTTCCTGAGGCTGAGCTGTGGATGATGAGAGACCCTGTCCAGGCAGTCATCTCTCTCTCGCCCCCGCTTTCTTTGAACAGCTCAGCCCCTCCCCTGCCAGCACCAAGAGGTTGACGGGGAGCCTCACGCACACCTGCCCATCTCTGACAGCCTTACATCTACCCCTCGTGTCACGCAAGATGTGGACGTGGGGGCGCTTCTTCTTAGTTTTGGGTTGACTTCCAGGCCTAAGTGCTTCCCTGGTAGCTCAAGACAGTAAAGCGTCTGCCTAAAATGCAGGAGACCCAGGTTCGATCCCTGGGTCGGGAAGATCCCCTGGAGAAGGAAATGGCAACCCACTCCAGTATTCATGCCTAGATAATCCCATGGACTGAGGAGCCTGGTGGGCTACAGTCCATGGGGTTTCAAAGAGTCGGACATGACTGAGCAACTTCACTTCACTTCACTTCCAGGCCTAAATGTGCCACGTGTTCCCAGATGAGACGTCAGAGCCCCCTCGGCGTGGGATGTGACCTTGATCTTCTATCAGTTCAGTTCAGTTGCTCAGTCGTGTCCGACTCTTTGCAGCCCCATGGACTGCAGCACGCCTGTCCTCCCTGTCCATTGGAGTTTGCTCAAACTCATGCCTGTTGAGTTGGTGATGCCATCCAACCATCTCATCCTCTGTTATCCCCTTCTCCTCCTGCCTTCAATCTTTCCCAGCATCAGGGTCTTTTCCAGTGAGTCAGTTCTTCACATCAGGTGGCCAAAGTATTGGAGTTTCAGCTTCAGCATCAGTCCTTCCAATGAATACTTAGGACTGATATCCTTTAGGATGGACTGGTTAGATCTCCTTGCAGTCCAAGGGATTCTCAAGAGTCTTCTCCAACACCACAGTTCAAAAGCATCAATTCTTCAGCGCTCAGCTTTCTTCACAGTCCAA
>SJYX01009710.1:583901-636445 GCA_006410675.1 Oreotragus oreotragus | reverse complement strand
GATGTTGGCAATTTGATCTCTGGTTCCTCTGCCTGTTCTAAAACCAGCTTGAACATCAGGGAGTTCACGGTTCACATATTGCTGAAGCCTGGCTTGGAGAATTTTGAGCATTACTTTACTAGCGTGTGAGATGAGTGCAATTGTGCAGTAGTTTGAGCATTCTTTGGCATTGGCTTTCTTTGGGATTGGAATGAAAACTGACCTTTTCCAGTCCTGTGGCCACTGCTGAGTTTTCCAAATTTGCTGGCATATTGAGTGCAGCACTTTCACCGCATCATCTTCCAGGATTTGAAACAGCTCAACTGGAATTCCATCACCTCCACTAGCTTTGTTCATAGTGATGCTTTCTAAGGCCCACTTGACTTCACATTCCAAGATGTCTGGCTCTACATTAGTGATCATATCCTCATGATTATCTGGGTCGTGAAGATCTTTTCTGTACAGTTCTTCTGTGTATTCTTGCCACCTCTTCTTGCCACCTCTTCTTACACTAAGTTTACCTTAGTGTATCTGAATGAAGTGTTTTTTCTTCTTGTTCAATGTGAATGACCCTTTTGTTCAAGCTCACATGTGTCTTTTTAAACTTCCTATATCTTTTACTCTTAAGGAATAAAGGGGGAGAAAAGAGAATAACGGTATGGAAGGCCCAGAGATAATATGCTGACAGAAGTTCCATAGACCAAAAAATATATTTGGAAATGAAAAAAAAAATGTCAGACACAAGATGATAAATGACTAAACTATCAGTTTGAAGGAGGATAATATGAGTAGAATGCAATTTTATTTTTAAAGCTAAAGAGTTTTCATGTTCAGAGATAAACTAAGAATTTTTAAACTTTAGACTTAAATGTATACTATTTTAAAATTGGTAAATAAGAAAGAAGCTGTTTTATGAAAGTAAGCTACTACTATAGAATGCCTTATAAAGTACTTCAGCTGAAGTTTGAATATCTTACATTCTGATCTGCAAATACAAAGAACAATTGAAATCTGCATAGAATACAAAGCGATTTTTAAAAAATGAGGTTTGGATGATAACTCACCTGTGCTGACCCTTTCCTTTTCTTTAAAGTCATGAATTTGCTCATTATATTTTTGAATTAGAAATGCAAATAATTTTACTTCTTATTTTCACATTTATTGTGTTAAAACATCAAATGCCAAACTATACAAGGAAATGTTGTACCAAAATAGTTTGGAAGTGTGTATGAGATACTAAGGCATCTGGTTAAGAAAAATGAACATGAAATCAACTGTTAGACACCTGTTTTGTATCTCCAACATTAACTATCAGGCTGAAAAAAAAACTTCCTAGTTGTGGAAGGATCGTTTTTGTTGTACCTGAATGCATCAGGGTGATTTCTGTCTAGAAATCAAGAGTAAAAAGATGTAAACTGTTCTGATAATGAGGTTCATCTCCTAAAACAGAAGTTGAAAGAAACCACCCAGAGGGGGTTTACAATCAGTTAGAAACACCTTAACAGTCAGACACATACAGCTATCTCTTCATTAACTTCTCCCCCTTCCCACAATCAGCCCATTTTACTTCTTTCCCAACCCAACCACGCACTTCTAATTTTGCCCTCACTGATGGGCCTTCAGTGAGAAAGCTGATGCATAAGTCTATCTGGTTTTCTCTCTTAGTATATGAGATCTATTTTAATCCTAAATAAGAGAACTGTCTGCTGAGATGCTAGGGACATTCATCAGGAAGCTTCCCAAGGGAGGAGGATGGTACTGAATTCTGTAGGAAGCCCATGGTAAAAAGCTGTCACTAGGAAGACACTAGGAAACTCGTGGAACTCACTTGGGAAAGCAGCTGGGGGGCCCTGTTGACCTCTTCTGGAACTTCTCTAGGGGTGAGCTTCCTGGCTTTCCTGACCTGCAGCCCAGTGCAGGAGGAACAGGAAAATGAAACACACCAGAGCCAGGAGGAGAAACTCTTCCTTCTCCAGGGTCCCTCCGACATTCTGTGCGGACGGAGATGAATGTCGTGTCAGAGGGCGAGGGAGCGGTTTCAGGATCACAAGGGTGGATTTGGAACTGGGAGGCAATTACCTGGGAACTGGTACATTCCTTCTTGTTCTGGAGGGCAAAATCATCTGAAAATAATAGAATGCTAAAGTAAATCACAAACCAGGCTCATGTAGGGGTGTCTCTAAGTCGTGTCTGTTTGCAACTCCTTGGGAGGTAAATGGCCAGGCTCTTCTGTCCATGGAATTCTCCATGTATGTGTGTGTGTGTGTGTGTTAATCACTCAGTCGTGTCTGACTGTTTGCAACTCCATGGGATGTAGCTGGCCAGGTGCCTCTGTCCATGGGATTCTCCAGGCAAGAATACTAGAGTGGGTTGCCATTCCCTGCTCCAGGGCATCTTCCTAACACAGGGATGGAACCCAGGTCTCCTGGTTTTTAAAAGATCAGTTCAGTCTTCTCTGCTTCTGTGATTTAAGCTATAAGATGATTATACATTTTCTGTGTCTTTAGATATAAGATATCATCAACTGAAGAACAAAACCACCGAGGACCATGATGGTGCCATCACGATAGAAAATCAAGGCCAATCAGACTGTGGCATGCTATCGACTGTAATTGGCACCCTTGTTTCTGAGGCATTAATATGTGGAAGAAAGAGTTCAGAAATTTTCAGTCTTGCTTTAGAATCAATGCAATATAAGGAAAAAAGGATCATAGCTTTGGTTAGTAGCCCCAGCAAATGATCTCTTGTCTCCCTCTTCTGTGACCTTCTACTTACTCAAAGCTTAATAATCTTCTTGTGTATTGTATTTCTCCCACCTCCATAAAACCTTTGATAGTTTACTTTCCACTCTTCTCATCACTTATAGTCTTTGGACTGCAGTTGATTATATATGCCAGTATTATTGTTACCTGATTGTTTCATGTGTATCACACTTGTTTCCCTACCTCCCTTGTAATTCCTTGAGAAATCTTATTTGTGACTTAGATACATGTATATGAAGTTTGGATGATTTGATCAGTAGATCTGCTGAACATAGTAAATCATTATTAATATATGGGGATTGAAAATAAGTAGCCCAATCATATGGATTTTTGTGAAGATTTCTATTCCCGTTTGACTTCATACATCGAAATGTGGTTCATTGAAAAATGTTGGTTAGTCATAAATATTTACCTTTAATTTGAGTAAGAATTGAACTTTGGTTTTTATGTTCAAATTAAAAGTCAGAGCATGATAGTATAAAATGAACATATCTTTGAATTTGGCCTGAATTGAATAGATCTCCTAGATCTTCCAGCAACATACTTGTCCACATCTCTGGGGGATGTATACTGTTTCCATTAAAATCAATTCAAGCTCATTGAATCTTCCTTTCCTGGAAATCGAGGTCAAAGGTAACCTTCATTGGCCGGCAGATACTGCTAGAAACCAAGGTTGTTTCGATTATTTCTATTAGCAAAGATATTTCAAAAGACAGACAGGGAAAGGAACTGATACAAGGCTTTTCTCACTTAGAGAGATTGCAACAAATCACACTGGCAGAAAATATAATTTCAAAAGAATGTTTTAAAGAACAAATTTTAAACATTTGCTATAGTGACAGAGGGGGAAAGTTGTTTTGCAATTTAATTTTCAATTATAAGGATACAAATTAAAGTCTGATGATGCTTAAATCTTGCTAGAGGTCTTTTAGACAGCAAAGGGTAGTGAAAGAGAGAAAGAGGGAGAAAAGAAATAATCACATTTTTTGCCTGAGTAGTAAATTAATCTCCTGCTTTCTTGCAGAGGCAGATCATACCTCTGGGTGAAGTTTGTATTGCTTTTTTGCTTTCCTATTTCCCTACGTTAAGTGTGTTATTAATAAGAGTGGTGAATTTGAAGAACAGAGGGTGGCATCTATATTGCTTCCCAGGTGGCTCAGTGTTAAAGAATCCACCTGCAGAGCAGGAGGCATAGGAAGCATGGGTTCGATCCCTGGGTCAGGAAGACCCCCAGTCATTGGAAATGGCAACCTACTCCAGTATTCTTGACTAGGAAGTTCCATGGACAGAGGAGTCTGGTGGGCTACAGTCCAGGGGGTCACGAAGAGTCAGACATGGCTGAGCACAGGACACACACGTGTGCACACCCACACCCGTATTGCACCCATTTTGTTATTAGCCTTCCTTCTGTCCAGTCCATGTACTGGCAGCCCTACCTACACCCTGAAAACAAGAGGGCTAGAAGGTATTTCTAACTCTGATTTCTTTAGCCTGGGATGATTTTTTTTTAAATAAATACTTTGAACAAGCTTTATTTGCATTTAATTTTGGGAATAGATGGATGATGGTGAGAAGCTACCAAGGATAAAATGATTGACTTCTTTTCATTCAGACTTGAATTATGTGAAAACCACTATTATTAAACGAAGAAGGCAATGGCAACCCACTCCAGTACTCTTGCCTGGAAAGTCCCATGGATGGATGGAGGAGCCTGGTGGGCTGTAGTCCATGGGGTCACGAAGAGTAGGACGCACTGAGCAACTTCACTTTCATGTTTTACTTTCGTGCATTGGAGAAGGAAATGGCGACCCACCCCAGTGTTCTTGCTTGGAGAATCCCAGGAACGGGGGGAGCCTGGTGGGCTGCTGTCTCTGAGGTCACATAGAGATGGACATGACTGAAGCCACTTAGCAGCAGCAGCAGCAACTATTAAAACTTAAGGAAAAAATATTGAAAGCAAGCTTTGGATTGTGAGAAAGTTCATTCAGTTTTTTTTTTTTTTCCCAAAGTACTAATTTTAGTTGATCAAAATTTTATTGTTTTATTTGTGGTTACATCCTGAGTCACAAGATGGCAAGAAGTTATGTAAAGCTTGGGAAATGGGGGAAGTCTGTGAAATTATTATAAAACTTTGAAATTTTAGCTAGTTATCTAGAATAGCTAGGACATGGAAGCAACCTAGATATCCATTGGCAGATGAAAGGAAAAGGAAGTTGTGGTACATATACACAATGGAATATTACTCAGCTATAAAAAGAAATGCATTTGAGTCCATTCTAATGAGGTGGATGAACCTGGAGCCTATTATACAGAAAGAAGTAAGTCAGAAAGAGACAAATCCTGTATATTAATGCATATATATAAAATTTAGAAAGACAGTACCAACGATCCTACATGCAGGCATCGAAGGAGACACAGATGTAAAGAACAGAGTTTTGCACTCAGTGGGAGAAGGCAAGGGTGGGATGATTTGAGAGAATAGCATTTAAACAGGTACATTACCATGTGTAAAACAGACGACCAGTGCAAGTTCAGTGCATGAAGCAGGGCATCCAAAGCTCGTCCTCTAGGACAACCCAGAAGGATGGGGTGGGGAGGGACGTTAGAGGGCTGTTCACATCTATAGCTTGTGGCCAATTCATGTTGACGCATGGCAAAAACAACCACGATATCATAAAGCAATTATTCTCCAATTAAATTAATTAAAAAAGAAATTCTAGCTAGAAACAGCCTCACCATATATGCTTGAGATGGCCAGAATCTGACCCCTACATGATCATTCTCAAATCATGCTGTCTTCACATAATAGATTCATTATATTTCTCCTTGGAGCCTGGGTAAACACAGATACGACTGCAGTCAGTGGAACTGTTCTGTGAGAGGTACAAATGAAGAGATGAAATAGATATACTTTGCTTAAATTTACTCACACCTAAGGCTTTAATTTTTCTTGAAGTTATGCACATTTCGTGGATACTTTAGGAAATAGGCAGGTCTTTTCAAGAGCTGAATTTTCAGCCTCTTCCATATGAGATTCAGGAAAGAAAGGGAGATTCTAGGAAAAAATAGAATCATGCGGTCCTTTGCTTTGTGACTGGGGGAAACATTGAGGATACTGCCTGTCAAAGATGTACAGCCTAAAAGTTAAGAATTATATGCTGCCTGGCAGACAAACGAAGGACTCAAGCCCAGAGTCTAGCATTTCAGATAGCTCTGAGAGATTGCTTCAGAGAATCATGTGAGGAGCCAGGATGCAGAGGGGTTTTTTTTGCAACAAAGACCAGGTAGTCAGAATACGAAAAAATTACTGTTAATTAGAGAAAACCAGACATCTCAAGTGGGGGAAGTTTGTGTTTTTCTCTGCATGGAAAGATGGACAAGTCTGGGCTCCCTGAAGTCGTTGCTTCCATATGCACCTCTCCGCTCTCTGGGGCCACTGTTCTGTGCTTTCTCATCTGGAGTTTCCTCAGGGGCCCGTCAGGGGGTGGCTGCAGGGTCTGGTTTGATGGTGGGCCTTATGTTTCCATGCCGAGTCCCCTCAGGGCTCACTGCTGGCACCGCTGGAATGTGATGGCTGTTGGCTGCCGCATCTGATGTTTACTTATATGGCAGGCAGTGTTTCTTTCATTGACACACACAACCTACCAAAAAGGTCACTGAAAAAACTGGCAGGGTGTGGTAACACCATGACACATTGGAAGTGAAGTGAGAGTGTTAGTCACTCAGTCATGCCTGACTCTTTGTGACCCCGTGGACTGTAGCCCGCCAGGCTCCTCTGTCCATGGGATTCTCTAGGCAAGCATACTGAAGTGGGTTTCCATTTCCTTCTCCAGGGGATCTTCCCGCCCCAGGGATCGAACCTGGGTCTCCTGCACTGCAGGCAGAGCCACCAGGGAAGCGCACGCACTGGGACTTTCAAAGCTGAGGTCCAATAACTACTGGTCTCTTTCAGTGTCTTTAAATAGATAGAGACAGCAGCTGTGATCTGTGGCAAGAAAGAGTGAGCCAGAATCAGATTGGAAGCTCTGAGTTGCAGACCTGCCTCCATTCCTTATGGAGCCTCTCTCAGAAGCCGTAAAGTAGGTTTCTCATTGTAAAGTAGAAGTGGCCATTTTTCCTAAATGATATCATCCAGTGAGACACTATTGGGTGAATAAAGGCATCTCTGTAAGCTCTAAATTGCTGTGAAAATGTTAATTGTGGTTATTACTTTGTGGCATATTTGGAAGCATCTGTAAATGATGATTCTCTGCTTTCTTGTATAAGCATCTCTTTTACTCCATCTTTTGTAAATAAGTCTAAAAACATAATAAAAACACTATTCCAATACTATTGCCACAAGATCTAGGATCAGTTCAAATATGTCTTCTAAATTTATAGGAAAAAAGATTTTTTCCTATCAGTTTCTCAGTTTATAAGAAACAATCCTCTTTCCAGCCTACCCTCTCCTCATAAAACAAACCAAAACACCCCTCCCCAAACAAACAACAAATGGTGTTCTGCAATCAGTGGTTTATGTTGACTGATATATCAAATGGTGGCCCCAGTCTACATTCAGATTAATGGTGCCTGGGGTGTTTTTTCCTGAGTGGTTGCTTGGATATTTAATCCATATGGCTAGGAGTCTGTCTCAGAGCAAATAAGCAGCAAATCTAAAGAAGTCTTCATTTTAAAGTGTGGAAAAAGTTGCTGCTTTGTATCATAACCTGGATATTTTAGTTTCAAGTAGAATACATGATATTTAGGCTTAGATCTTTTTTGTGCTTTCATATCAATGGCTAGGTTGGAAACATTGACCTTTATCTACATAAATTTATGGCGGCAAACTCCATTGTGAGGAGCATGGGACTTAGAATAAAAAGACCTGAATTTCATTTCAGCTTTATCACTTAAGAGACATTTATTAAAAAAAAAATGAACAGGCTGTATGACAGAGTTTTCTTTAGATGTTAAAACTCCTTGTAATTCCTTGCTGTTATTATTTGTGACAGGCAGATGGGAAAGTTACTTAAAGAGAAAAACTAAGGAGATCTTTCAAAGTAAGACTTTAAAAAATTTTGCTTTACTCCGCTTAGCTTTTATGCAAGACCCGCGTTAGTACATGTTCTCACCAACTGAATCCAAACCTTTCAGCATTTGTCTGGCAGGGAGCAGTTATAGAGCCATCATGAATATGGAGAAGCTGGAGTGGTACCACCGAGCCCTTTCTCTGGGCACAGCATCCTGCATCTCAGCCTCAAGATGCTGAGAAGTGAACATTTCCTGCCATATTGGTGAGTGGGCAAGAAATGTCCCAGCTACCTGCGATTCCAGCTATCTGCAACTCCAAATGTGAATGAGGGCTCCTCAGAGGGAACACAGTACCTGCGGTCCAGCAGAGGCCTCCACCCTCCATGGGGACTGCTGAGGAGCTGGTGGAGGGGAAACGCGCAGCAGCCATCCTCCACATCTGCAGGTGGACAAGGAGTTAAGGATGCACACAGTCAAGAAAGAGGGTGCAGCCCAGATAGCTGAGGTGCATGGGAAAGGAATGCATTCAGAGGTTGTCACCTTCCCATACAGAAGAATACGAAATTCCTTAATTTGATACATGGCTTTCCTTGTGTGTGAGTGTGTATTAGCCACTAAGTTGTTTCCAACTCTTTGCGACTCTTTGCAACCCATGGACTGTACCCTACCAGGCTCCTCTGTCCATGGGATTCTCCAGGCCAGAATACTGGAGTGGGTTGCCATGCCCATCTTCAGGGCATCTTCCCAAATCAGGGATTGAGCCCCATCCATCTTCCTGCATTGCAGGCAGATTCTTTACCATCTGCGCTACCTGGTAAGCCCTGCTTTCCCTTCAGTTCAGTTCAGTTCAGTTGCTCAGTTGTGTCCGATTCTGTGACCCCATGAATCGCAGCACGCCAGGACTCCCTGTCCATCACCAACTCCTGGAGTTCACTCAGACTCACGTCCATCGAGTCAGTGATGCCATTCAGCCATCTAATCCTCGGTCGTCCCCTTCTCCTCCTGTCCCCAGTCCCTCCCAGCATCAGAGTCTTTCCCAATGAGTCAACTCTTNAACATTTAAAAATTCTCTGTGAACAAATGTTTTCCCATCCCAGGTTTTGAGCTCCTTGGTGCTTTCTTTGCATTCTGCAATTCAGGATATGGCCATTATAGGTATGGCTCAAAGATACTGCATAAACGTGTATTGGATGAATGAAAGGTTGTTACTGCATGCCTGTGAAAGTGTAGCTCTGTACTGTATTTATTATGCCCTAAACCCTTTAAAGATGAGATTTTAGTCCTAAGGTGAATGCTTTTCAAGTGTCTTCTCAAACTTTTAGAATTAATACAAAGTAGAAGCTTGTGCACCTAGGAAAATTCTTTGTGCCCCATCACACATTTCAATAAAATTTGCAGTAAAGTATTAAAGATATGTGGATTATCTGTTTTCTCTTGAAACTAGAAAATATGACTTAAGTTTTGACTTACCTCACAAGTGTGTGAAATAATTGCAAAAAAAGGGGGGGGGGTCCTAGGTATCACAAAAGGGCTCAGAAGAGAAAGAGCACTCTCTGTGCCATGATTGTTTATATAAAATTATGTGTTGATTTATTTTGTAAAGAGTGACTATACAATTTATTGTTCCAATTGGGATTTTTTTTTAAGTGAAAGGGGTTGCTCTTTATATTTATGCCTAGGAAACCATAAACCAGGACTGTCTTGTGGAAACTAGGACCTATGTTCTCTGTGACTTGGATTTAGGATCCAAATATTCAACATCTCCACAGAATAAATCATGAACCCACAGGCCTTTAGAACAGATATGTCAAGTTTTTACACTATCTCTCTTTTCCTAGATCAGAAATTCATTGAGTTTTGTTTCACTTTTTTGGAATCTGGATAGTTTCTAAGAAAATAGGGCATAAACCACAATTTGTCTCCTCTTAATGTGTAGAAACCATTAACGTAATGGAAAGAAGCTGTCGGATTTAAAATGCTGGAGATACATTGATAAGAAGGTATATAAGATGATGTCTTGTGAGCCTGTTACCCATTCCTTAAGATGATAGAATACAAAACAACCCCCCAAAATTCAAATATTAGACATCATTGACTCTAAAACTACGGTATGTTTTATGTTTGAAACATGAGAAAATCAAATGATAAACTCATATTCGGAACTTTTTTTTCTTCTTCAGATTGATTTTAAAATGGTCAATAGCTGATGTTTCGCCACTAAGAACATCATGATTTACAAGTCCCAGCCCACCAGATAAGGGTTAATATTTTGAGAGAGGCAACATAGTCAAATCCATAATTGATGGGTGGATGGCTCCTCTTATTAACTGGAACTTTAAGGGAGATGGTTTCAGTATTTGGCATTTTCTAAGAAACTTGCAGCATGTCTTTCAGTTCAAATTTACTGTGATCTTTCTCTCCTCTCATATAGCTTGGTCCTTCTGCAATTTTCAGCTGACTAATTCATAATCAAAAACAAAATGAGATAGAAATTAACTGTCTCTTGTCTCCTATGCAGTTGGGTGATTTCACAAATAATTCTCTTTCTGAATATATGAGAATTATATTCCTGCCAGAATAGGAAAGCAAACTTCAACACAGATAAAGGTGAAAACAAAGGTCAAAAATGTGATGAGTCACTCATCACATGTACACACTAAACCACCACAACAACTT
Organism: Oreotragus oreotragus; assembly: GCA_006410675.1. NCBI lineage: Eukaryota > Metazoa > Chordata > Mammalia > Artiodactyla > Bovidae > Oreotragus > Oreotragus oreotragus. Next base: position 626,018 of record SJYX01009710.1, on the reverse strand, counting down.
ACATCTTCTCAGTTATATAGCCCCAGATATCGTTTTGTTCATCATCCAGTTGGATGAATTTATAAACAAAGAGAGTGTGACTGACCACACTTTAGTACTGACTTCCATTCCAATTGTGAAAATTGAAGATACTCAACAATTAACTATAACAAGTCAGGGAAGATAAATGAACTTTCTCCAGATACAGACACATCTTGAATGCAGAAAATCTGAGGCTGACAGAAACATGATTTTCTCTAGCCTACACACTGTAGTTAGAAGATTTGATGGAAATTGTCAGAAAGCTAGCTGGAAAAATGAGAATCTTTACTGAAATATTTGAATCCCATGTGTAGAGTAATGAGAATAAACATAACTCTGCCCTAAAGAGGGTCTGTGGGAAAGAGAGACATAGACTTGGCCTCAATTATAGCTTGATTAGACCACTGGTTGGGAAAAACAGTGGGGAAACCAGAGTATCTGATGACACTATTTTTGTTTTTGTCTCTTCTTGATGACTCTTCATTAACCAAAATTCTATTAGCAAGAATCTCACTCTAAAAGGCCTGATTTTGATAATTAATTTGGATAATGCAGATGCTGACTTGAGCTTTGAAATAAATGTGCCTTCAGTTATCTCAATGTCCATCCCATAGTTACCTGTTCAGAGCATAATTCATGTTTTGTTTGGCAGGGTTTCCATCTCAACTCAACGGCCAACTTCAATCATTATGTGTTTCACATCTTTTGATCCTCTAGAAACCTCCCTTGTGAGAATACTGACCACAGACAAGTTATTTTAAGCCTCAATTTTCTCATCTGTGATACCAAGGATAACACCACCTATCTACCCCTTAGGTGTGCTTTGATGGATATAAGTAACCGATGGCTCACAGAGCTATTATCCCAATGTCTGGCACACAGAAAAATACTCATCATGAAATGGGACAAGATCCTATTTACATGAATCCATTAATTCCTCAATGTCCGTGCTGTGTTCCATCTCTTCTGGTTTACTGTTCTCAAAGAGGTCTCTTTGCAGCTTTAATTCTGTTGATTTTTGAATGTTGCTCAGTAATTCTGAAACTGGCCTCATTTGGTAGCTGTGAAAACCATGATCCTCACTAATATGCCTTGCAATGCATTGCAATCTAAAGCATATCATCAAAGAAACATAAAAGGGAAAAAAATAGGTAGACGGGAAGGTGGGGAAAGAATGAAGATATTTACCAGCCACAAAATTGCTGGGATTCCTGGATCTAGTTTTAAATATGAAGGCTTTTTTTTTTTTTCTCCTTTGCCAACATGAAACTCAGCTTTCTTCACACAAAGGCTAATTCCAGTTTCCAACTTGTTAAGATGACATTCCATTCTAGCATATCAAGTTGTTTTAAATTCACCTACTACCTCCCAAATGGGAATCATTTTGTATAAGATGGAAAATGAATGACAGTCTTCCTTTGCTCTTTTGAATAATACCAACTTAATTCAGAAGGCTCTTGCCCCAAAACTAAAATTTACTGCTTGGAAGTGGGTTTCTCTCCTAAGCCAGTCCAAGCTGGTCCTCTTCTCTCCGTCTTCTGTCCAACTGAATCCTCATGAGCACTACTCCTGTGTTCAGGAGGTAGGTTTCCAGGCACAGTTCCTCTTTCCTCTCTCTTAAGCCACTCTACCTTGCCTGGGCTGAATGAGACTGAAAGGCCTTCCTGATGATCCACACAGCAAAGAAGACCACCCTGGTAAGCCGATTGTCCTCTTTCTAGCCACCTTGAGTCTCATTAAATTCTCCCATTACACCAAGCTGCTTTGAAACTAACAGAGGACTTTCCTAAATAGCATCTCTTTCCTCAAGTGTTCTTTACAAAAGCCTCCATCCCTCAGCGACAGTGGACTCATTATTATTGGGTTACTCTGGCAACCATACCTAAGCAACAACTGCGTGCTTGTGTGAGTGTGATAATGAATACCTATCCACACATGCTTCCAATATGGTGATCCTGTCCACTCTGCTCACACAGTAAACTTCCACAGCATCAAACATTGACAAGAGGGCTTTTTCATATATGGTGTTAGCTTTTACCCATATGAAGCAAGGCATTTTAAATCATAAAAGGTAGCGCTCAATTTGCATGAAACAGAAGGGCCAACTGGGATTCCGAATATGCAGAATAGCATTATGCATACATGATCCAAAAAGGCTTCTGCTTCAGTAATTCATAATTTATTGTTTATGCTTCCAGCAATGTTTCGTTGATAAAAAGCCATTTATGTTTCATTTTGTCGTCTAAACTGTAATTAAAGACGATGTGCAAGTTAAGAAAAATAGATAACAGATCTGCACTTCCAAGTTGAGTGTGGCTGTGGAGTTTGGTTCAGAAAACTAGATTTTCTTTGCTTAAGTAGTTTTTATAAAGCTCTTGTTATTTTGTATCATTTCCAAATCTTTTTTTTTTTTTTNTATTTGGTTTTGAATCCTAGCTCTTCTGAATATGAACTGTGAGAACTTGCACAAATCGCTGAATAACCTCAAGCCTTTTTCTATAAGAGGAAAATAATAACTATTATGTTGTTTTTTATAAGAAAATATTAAGTTAAAAAAATAAAAATGTGCTAAGTTCAGTGTCTGGTGACTAGAATGGACTCAATAAATATTAGTTTCCTCCCCTTCTTTCTCTTCTTCCTCTACAAATTTGTGAGCCCCCTGAATCAGTCTCATTCACCCAGTGCAACAAATAAAAATATTAAAAAGGAAACCAAAATAAAGATTTGGGTAATAAGTAGTTATATACTGTTCAACTGTCCCTTACCTGAGAGGCCAGTGATTGAACATATCAGTAAATGTTGGCATTGAGTAAAGCAGGGAGAAAGCAGAAATGGGAAAGAAGAGTATTTGGGTAACCCTGATTACCATAAGATAATCAACAGCTAAAAATAAAAAGTACCTAAAAACTGTACGCTTCCACAGGACTTAGTCCAGTTACACATATGGCTCTCTATATTGGCAAGTGGAATGTTTAAGAGTTGATAGAATGATAAAAATTTTGAGCTAGTAGCGCCTTAGTAAATAGCTAGGTTATGAAGATATTAGATGCTAGATACAGAGACTTCAAATGTATTTCTTAAAAAATCAATTGTAGACAACCTACTGTATAGCACAGGGAAGTCTACTCAATGCTCTGTGGTGACCTAAATGGGAAGGAAATCCAAAAGAAGTAGATACACGTATACATATAGCTGATTTACTTTACTGTACAGTAGCTGCTGCTGCTGCTAAGTCGCTTGTTGAGTCCGACTCTGTGCGACCCCATAGATGGCAGCCCACCAGGCTCCCCCGTCCCTGGGATTCCCCAGGCAAGAACACTGGAGTGGGTTGCCATTTCCTTTTCCAATGCACATAAGTGAAAAGTGAAGGTGAAGTCACTCAGTCGTGTCCAACTCAGAGACCCCATGGGCTGGCAGCCTACCAGGGTCCTCTGTTCATGGAATTTTCCAGGCAAGAGTACTGGAGTGGGGTGCCACTGCCTTCTCTGACTGTACAGTAGAAACTAATACAATAACGTAAAGCAACTATGCTCCAATAAAAATTAACTTAAAAAAGAAAGACAATGATGAGAGATGTCTCTCTCTCCAACTTTATCTTCCATCACTCTCTCCCTTCTACCTTGTTCCCATCATATACATCCTTTAGGTTGAATACGCAAAACCAATTACGCTTTTTGTACCTATTGTCCATTCCTTCTGTCTGGAATATATACTCTCTGCTCCCTCTATTTTCTATCTGTCTAATTCCAAGTAGTTCATAACAACCCAGATTCCTCTCAGCTGTGAGGAGAGGAAGGGAATACTTAACATTTCTGGAAAGTTTTCTTCACTTTTCTCTGCAGGACTGTGATGACTGCTAAGGTAGACACGTGTATCTATCTTGAGTCAAGGAGTAGCTCCTCCACTGTCCTCTGAGGTTATTGATGAGACAATATATCTTCATTCACTCAGATATTCATTCAATACCTATTTAGTGTTTACCACCTGCAAGGCACTACCCTGGGAATTGAAAATAAAACAGTGAATAACATAGACACTGTATTTGTCCTCCTGTACAGAGTATTTTTGTTCTCCTTAGGACTCAGGCTTCTATTAATCTGAATTCTCAGAGAGAAAGGCTATAACTTAACATGGCTTTTTGTCATCGAGGGGAGAAATTCACAGGCTAAGCCTGCAAAAATGCTGTGATTTGAGGAGGAATGATCACACATTCTAACTTCTGTACTGTCATAAACGATGTTCCTGCTTAAATCTTCCTCAACTTGTGAAACAGTTTCTACATAAAGGATTGAAAATGAAAGTTGCTCAGCTGAGTATTTGTGAGCCCACGGACTATACAGTCCATGAAATTCTCCAAGCCAGAATATGGGAGTGGGTAGCCTTTCCATTCTTCAAGGGATCTTCCAAGCCTAGGGATTGAACCCAGGTCTCTCACATTGCAAGCGGATTCCTTACCAGCTGAGCCACCAGGGAAGCCCAACATAATGGGTTAGGTTTTCCTAGATTCCCTCTCTCACCTTAACAAAGTGTTTAGCTGATCGGGGTAATGATGTACATCTGCAGTCACCAGCAGATAATCCTCCCTGTGAGTTTCAGATTGGCATCCTCATGATTCCTGAGCTTAGACACATGATGTTGAACTATATTTTTTTCGAATCTTTTTTCTGCTTGCAGAGTCAAATCATGTTGGTGAGCTCTTTCCAGATTCACAGCGATCCACAGACATCACTGCAATTTGTGCTGCAGGACTGTGAGGCAGGGCTGACAATTCTATTTTTGCAAGTTTATTAGAATCCGTTCTAGTTTTGATCCACATCTCCTGATAAATAGTTCATGCATTTCCAGTTGCTATGCATAGTTGATTTAGGTATCTGTCAGCTAACAATTTTCAGCTAACTTTCAGTATTGTCTAATGTTACTGAGGGCCCCTGGCAACTAAAGGATGGTATTGTTCTGGTTTTTGGACATCATGTTGGGTTCATTTTCTATCTGTTGCCTGTTCTATTCCTAAGCTGCCTCCAGAATGAATGTGCTGATGCACTTTGTAGAGGAAGACAGTAATTGTTGTCCTTGGATCTTTTTGGGTTACTCATTAACTTTGCTTTCATCCTAGTAGATGACCTACTAAAATTTCTTACCTCTATTGCTTGAGTATATTATTCTCAGCCTTTTGTAGGCTGTTTATCTTAAAGCAGTCTGAAAAAAAGGGTGTTGCTGTACCTGGTGAGCTGAGCAGAGTCATCCTTCTCTGAGTTTCATGCTTTCCTTTGAACAGAGATTGCTAGTTTTGTCAAGGTCACACTATGATATACTTCTCCCTAGACTTTAGTTTCCTCTCGCACAAAATGAATAGGTTCATGCTGGGAGCTAAGGATTCATCTATTCTAACATACTGAGTGCAAACTCATGGTATTAGGAGATATAGTACAAACTTTGAAAGCAGAAAAGTCCCCCATCCACCAATTAATGAAGATGTGACTTTGGACAAGGCTTTTAATTTTCTGTAGCAGGCCATGTTGGACAATGTTAAAACAAAACTACTGTGATGAGCAAATGAAAGAATGTAAGATGAATGTCTTGATGAAAGTGAAAGAGGAGAGTGAAAAAGTTGGCTTAAAGCTCAACATTCAGAAAACAGATCATGTTTACCCAGACTTGTATTATTAATAGTAGGTGCTCAACGTGTACTCGTTAAAATAATTAAACTTCTTTTGGATTTTGGAAACTCGTGACAGGATATAGAAAGCAGCTGCAGCAATATGCCAGTGGCTTGGGGAATCCAGGCTTTCTTCACACTTCAGTGGTTCTAGACCTGCAGTGCCCCAAGAACTTTCTGGAATGATGAGAATGCTTTCTATTTGTACTGTCCAATATGGTAACACTAGCCACGTATAGCCATTGAGCATCTGAATGTCTAGTGAGATTGAAATGCTACTTTTATTTAATTTTAATTAAGTTATATTTAGACAGCTACATGTTACTGTACTAGACAACAGAGTTTTTGATTACCTTGTAGTAAGTAAAGTCACTCAGTCGTGTCCGACTCTTTGTGACCCCGTGGAATGCAGCCCACCAGGCTCCTCAGTCCATGGGATTCTCCAGGCAAGAATACTGGAGTGGGTTACCATCTCCTTCTCCAGGGGATCTTCCCTACCCAGGGATCTTCCCGACCCAGGGATCGAACCCAGGTCTCCCGCATTGGAGGCAGACGCTTTAACCTCTGAGCCACCAGGGGAATATTACCTCGATTACCTTGGCACCCCATTTTGATAAATTTGCTTGTGCTGTCCCTTTGAAGTTTGTTCACAATCGCCTGCTTTGTGAGAAATGGTGTTGTTATCCAGGCTCTGAGTGCCAGGATTCCACACCTGACCTTCCTCCTTCCCCACTTTCCTCCCCAGGAGAAAGATGAGATTCATAAAACTTTTCCTGAGTACTCCAAACTTCAGGGACCTCCCTTGCCTCAGATTCTGACTACATTGCTAAAGAATAGATGTAATGCTTAGATGGTATATGTCATTTACTGCTGTTTTGAATTTTAGTATGTCTAAAACAGATTATAAACTACTTGAGGGCAAAGACCATGCATTCCATATCTTCTGGATCCTCCCTGGTGCTAAATATGCTGTCAGTTATATCACAAATATCTATAAATATTGATCAGTTGAAGGTAGCGAAAGAGGATTTGATAACCAACAAAGGACAGTGCCTGAGACACAGGGAAGAAGGCTTGTCGATATCTGGTGCTGTGGTAAACAACCTGCCTGCTGAAGCAGGAGACGTGGGTTTGATCCAGGTTTGATGCTCTGGAGTAAGAAACGGCAACCGCTCTGGTAGTCTTGCTTGGAAAATTCTGTGGACAGAGGAGCCTGGCAGGTTATATAGTCCGTGGGGTCAAAAAGAGTCAGACATGATGAGTGACTAAGCATACATACCTGCATGTATGCACTAAAAACTAAATGATTTGAAAAATTATTTTTTAACTCCCATAATTGTTTTTGCAAATGCCACTTAGTACTATTTTCCATTCATCGAAGGAGCTCAACTCAAAAAAAAAAATAAAATTTCAGAGAAATTTTTTTCTGAGTACCCATGTGGCAAAAATTGTGCTATCCATTTCGAATGTATTCCTTTCTAATAGGGTCCCCTATCAAAGGAAATTTCTAACCACATTTATGAGCTGCATTTTAGAGTATTTACTGGGAAATGGAGAGGTTGCTAGATGTGCATAACCGTATATTTGGTGGAACCAAAATTAGAATTTGGCTGTATGTTTGTTCAAAAACCTCCCCTAAATGGTCTTGATCGTGTACAAGGCTATGCTTTTTGGTGGATGAGGAAATCCAGGCCAAGGCGTTAGGGTTGGTTCACCTTTCCCTCTTTCTTAAGCACCTAAATTATATGTTAGCAAGATTGGGCTCTTGTAGGAATCCAGATAATGGCAAAATTCCTGCTGACCACACCCTGTGTGAGACCACAGTGAGACTGTAAGGGGCTCTGGCAAGAGGAGTTAGGAAATGAATGATAGCTGCAAAGTTAGAAGGCCCAACCCTGGAATTCTCTCTCCTGCAGAGCCACACTGCCTGCCTGCCTGCCTGCGTTCCAACCACTAGCTCCCGGTACCCAAAATATGAGAAGAAAATAAGGAAGCCAGGAGGGAGTTGTCCTTGTGGGACAGGAATTTCAGCTGGCAATTGTTAATCACATTTTGCCAGGTCTTTTGACATGTGTTATATAAGGGAACCAATTCCAAGACCAAACAATTAAATGCTGTGACTCAGTCAGTCAGTTCAGTTGCTCAGTCGTGTCCGACCCCGTGAACCGCAGCACACCAGGCCTCCCTGTCCATCACCACCTCCCGGAGTCCACCCAAACCCACGTCCATCGAGTCGGTGATGCCATCCAACCATCTCATCCTCTGTCGTCCCCTTCTCCTCCTGCCCTCAATCGTTCCCAGCATCAGGGTCTTTTCAAATGAGTCAGCTCTCTTCGCATCAGGTGGCCAAAGGATTGGAGTTTCAGCTTCAGCATCAGTCCTTCCAATGAACACCCAGGACTGATCAGCTTTAGGATGGACTGCTTGGATCTCCTTGCAGTCCAAGGGACTCTCAACAGTCTTCTCCAGCACCACAGTTCAAAAGCATCAATTCTTCGGTGCTCAGCTTTCTTTATAGTCCAACTCTCACATCCATACACGACCACTGGGCTACAAGGGTGTAAATACAGAGCAAGTCGGAGCTGACTTTTCCTTTCAGGGCTTCCCTGGTGGCTCAGACTGTAAAGAATCTGCCTTCTATGCCAGAGACCCTGGTTCGATCCCTAGGTCAGGAAGATCCCCTGGAGAAGGGAATGGCAACCCACAACAGCATTCTTGCCTGGAGAATTTCAGGGACAGAGGCATCTGGGGGCTATAGTCTATGGGTTACAAAGAGTTGGGCATGACTGAGTGACTAACGTTTCCACTTTTTTCTTTTTAACTTGTTAATTACGTAGGATGGATTTGTTTAAGCAATTTGTTTTTTACTCTGTGAAGCAGCAAATTAAGTACCTTATTCCCCTTTCTGTCTATTGTTAATTTTTATTTCTGCTAATTTTCACACATTTAAAATGTTTACAATTTGCTGAAAATACTTATGAATCATATGTACACATGCATATGTACAATAAATCATTTTTATAGGATCAATTAAATCTGGCATTCTTTTTTTTTTTGCTTTGAGGTTGTTACTTTTGAGTCAGCTGTTATGTTTGTTTGCTTTTTTTGTAACTTTTAATTTTGTATTTGAGTATAGCCAGTTAACAAAAACATTGTGATAATTTCAAGTGAACAGCAAAAGGACTTAGCCATACCTATACATGTATCCATTCTCCCAAAACTCCCCTCAAATCTGGCACTCTTTTGTAGCTTACTATGGTTCAAGATTTCAAGGCCTTAGCCCTGTTTGAGTTACAACTTGATACTCACAAAATAGGTGGCTCAAACGTAAAAGTTTGGTTAAAAGTCCTTTGACAGATATATCTAGATTTAGTTATAAGTAACGTGGAGGAAATAACTTTTGTCTCATTCCCATTCATGTTGAGACTAATGAAAAAAATACAGTTGGTAGCATGTGCCCACAGTGCCCAGTGTCTAAATAAGATCACATTGATCTGGTGATTATTGATGGTATGCTTCTGATGTAAAGATTCTACCAAAATGCCGATGAATCTTAAATTATACTCCCATTTTCTGACTACTCTCCTTAATTGCAAGGTCATACATACCATTTCAACTTAGTGTCAAATAGTCTTCTCAAACTTAACATGTCCGAAAAACAACTCTTGACTCCCATACCCCTGGAACTTGCTGTTTCCCCACCCATCCCCAATTCAGTTAACAGCATCTTTATTAACCTCGTTGGTCATTCTACAAGTTTTGACACATGTATATATTCCTGTAAACACTACCACAGATAAGATATAGAATAGTTTCAGTGAAGAACATTTAGGTTGTTCCTGGTGATTATAAATAGAGCTGCTATAAACGTTCATATGTGTACTTTTAAATGAACATACATTTTCATTTTTCTCTGGGTAAATACTCAGGAGTGGCACCACTAAGTTGTATGGTAAGTATATATTTAATGTGTATATTTAACTTTAGAAGAAACTGACAACCTGTTTTTCAGCATAGTTGCACCATTTTATACTCCCACCAGTGATAACTTCCCAGGTTACACTAGTGGTAAAGAACCTGCCTGCCAATGCAGGAGATAAAGAAATGTGGGTTTGATCCCTGTGTCAGGAAGATCCCTTGAAGACGGGAATGACAACCAGTGTTCTTGCTAGGAGACTCCCATGGACAGAGGAATTGGTAGGCTACAGTCCATAGCGTCACAAAGTCAGACATGACTGAAGTGACTTAGCATGCTGTGATGTCTGAGAGATTCATTTCTCCCTGAGCTCACCAGCATTTTACTGTGATATTGAATGGTTTGCCTTGGAAACGAACAGAGATCATTCTGTCGTTTTTGAGATTGCATCCAAGTACTGCATTTCGGACTCTTTTGTTGACCATGATGGCTACTCCATTTCTTCTGAGGGATTCCTGCCTGCAGTAGTAGATATAATGGTCACCTGAGTTAAATTCACCCATTCCAGTTCATTTTAGTTCACTGATTCCTAGAATGTCGATGTTCACTCTTGCCATCTCCTGTTTGACCACTTCCAATTTGCCTTGATTTATAGACCTGACATTCCAGGTTCCTATGTAGTATTGCTCTTTACAGCATCGGATCTTGCTTCTATCACCAGTCACATCCACAGCTGGGTATTGTTTTTGCTTTGGCTCCATCCTTTTATTCTTTCTGGAGTTATTTCTCCACTGATCTCCACTAGCATATTGGACACCTACTGACCTGGGGAGTACCTCTTTCAGTATCCTGTCATTTTGCCTTTTCGTACTGTTCATGGGGTTCTCAAGGCAAGAATACTGAAGTGGCTTGCCATTCCCTTCTCCAGTGGACCACATTCTGTCAGACCTCTCCACCATGACCTGCCCGTCTTGGGTTGCCCCGCAGGCATGGCTTGGTTTCAAAAATGGAGAAGCTCTATACAGTCAACAAAGACAAGACCAAGAGCTGACTGTGGCTCAGATCATGGTTTTCCTTACTTAACAGTAATTTTTTATGTTCAGACTGCCTCCCCCTTTGTTACAAACTTGTATATGACCTGACTCCCTCTCCCGCCTCCTCAGAGCAGTCTCTCAGGGTTACCAGAGATGCTGTCTCCTGGGCTCGGAGTCCTTAACATTCCCACCAAATGAAATAGCTCTCTACTTTCAGGTTGCGACTAGTATTTTTAGTCGACAACACCACAGCTTTGAGCAGTGTGTGAGCATCTGTGCTTTGTCTCCATTTATTTGTGTCCTAACATAATTGCTTCTTTACTTTGTGGCATTTCATCTTAAGAAATGCCACATTCAGAGGAATGCTCTCCTTTGGGGCAGCCCCCAAACCTGTTCTTATATAGGAAGACTGTACACATTTTCCCCTACCCATTATTAGGAGACTCAATTCTGAACTTGCTAGGGCAGCTGTCAAGGTGAACAGTTTTGCACTTGACCTTTAAAAATGTAGCATATTCTCACAGAGAGGTTGGGAGGTAAAATATCCACCCCTGATAATATAGGAAAATTATATGGGTGAAGATGTTCAAGTGTATCTATGCAAGGTTCAAAAATGTCTCGTGCATTAGAGCCTGTTATTTGCCTGACTTATTTTCATGCTTTTGAAAGCTCGTTATTTTTGCCTGGGAAATCCCATGGACAGAGAAGCATGGCAGGCTCTGGTCCCTGGGGTCACAAAGAGTCAGACATGACCTAGTGATTGAACAACAACTGCAACAAAATCTCATTGGAGTGTTTGGGCTTGTTGGCTATCTGTCAGGCTGTGAGATACAGCCTCATTTATCCCTGATTAATCAAGGAAGTGCTATGAAGCTGTGTTTAGCAATTCTTGTTTTTGCCCTTCGCAAGCATCCAACAGTAGTAGAATCTGCTACATAAATGTAGGTAAGATCAGTCCACCGACTGTGCTGCTGCAGTGCTTTCTAGGACCTTAGGACACAAAGACAATGTCATGCAGAAGTGTAAACAGCCACAAAATTAATTTCCCCAGTGATGAAATCAAATGAGGTGCCAGCAACAGAGTGACAAATCATTTTTGAATTAGAGAAACAACTTTAGCTTCTCAATGTCTTTGAAAGAATCTTTAGAAAGGTTATTTCAAGACAGGTATATCTGAAATATATACGCAAGTTTGTGTGTATGTGTGTGCAGTTACAGATTGGGAGAAATCATTCTTCCCACCCCATCCCGGTGCTCTCTCTGTCTCCCTCCTCCTTTCTTCCTCTCTTTCTCTTTGTACCTACACACTACTCTTTTGTGAGCAGTTCTCTCAAAGTGCTGTGTTAAAATGATGTTCCTCCAGTTACTCATATAATACACCTAAGTTATGGTTTCCAGACTGGAAATTTTCAGAGGCTAGTGAGATGTACTATTCAGTAGCCATGTTACTCAATTCTGTCTCAACTTCTTTCCTTCTCATTTGAGGGTAGCATCCTATAATAAATATATAATACAAAAAATCATCAGAAGGTTTAGTATTAACATATCTAGGGTATATCCAGATTGTCTAATGAATATTTTCCAATGTTTAATTCTTTTCTCTCCTGACAACAAGTCCACCAGGAGCCAAGTAGCTGGAAGACTAAATCTTCATGATGATAAACTCCAAGTTCAAGACCCCAGGGTAGCAGGATCTCAGTCTTGCAGAAGCCATAGGCAGGCTATAAACATCTGAATTACCTGATCTGATCTGCATTTTAAGAGATTATTATGCACTCTGACTAACATCTTCCTGTTTCCCCAACTCCCTGGCCCTTGGCAACCACCATTCTATTTTTTGTTTCTACAAAGTTTGGCTTTTTAAAATTCCACCTGTAGGTAATATCACATTTGTTGTTGTTCAGTTGCCCAGTCACGTCCGACTCTTTGAGACCTCATGGACTGCAGCACACTGGGCCTCCCTGTCCCTCACCATCTCCTGGAGTTTGCCCAAGTTCATGTTCATTGCATCAGTGATGCAATATCAAATGTAATACGCAAAGTAATATCATATACTATTTGTTTTTCTCTATCTGACTTCTTTCACTTAGCATAATGCACTCAAGGCCCATTTGTGTTGTCGCAAATGATAGAAGTCCCTTCTTTCTCATGACAGATACACATATACACACACGTAAACACATATTCTTTATCCAGTTATCCTTGACAAACCCTTAGCTGTTTCCTTGTCTTGGCTATTGTGAATAATACTGCAAGAAAGCATGAGCATGCAGATATTTCTTTGAAAGCTTGTTGCATTTCCCTTGGCTGCATATCCAGAAGTAGAATGTTTGGGTTATGTGATAGTTGTATTTTTAATTTTAAGGGATTCCCATACTGTTTCATATGGTGGCTATACCAGTTTACATCCCTGCCAACAGCGTGTGAGGCTTCCCTTTATTCCATGCCCTTGGCTGCATGTTATGTCTTGCCCTTTTGACAGGTGTGAGGTCATGTTTCATTGTGGTTTTGATTTGCATCTCACTTATGATTAGGGATGTTGAGCACCTTCTCATGTGTCATTTGACCATTTGCATATATTCTGTAGAAAAACATCCATTTTAAGTCAGATTCTCTTTTTGTTATTGAATTGCATGAGTTCTTTATATGTTTTGGTCATTAACCCTTTATTAGATATTTGATTTGTAAGTATTTTCTCCTATTTCAGTGGTTACCTTTTAATTTTGTTAATGATTGCCTTTGCTGTGGAGAAGCCTTTTAATTTGATGTAGACTCACTTGCTTATTTTTGTTTTTGTTGTCAAGTCCAAAGAATCATTGTCAAGACCAATTTCAAGGCGCTTATTATCTCCTATATTTTCCTATTTCAGTGGTTACCTTTTAATTTTGTTAATGATTGCCTATGCTGTGGAGAAGCCTTTTAATCTGATGTAGACTCACTTGCTTATTTTTGTTTTTGTTGTCAAGTCCAAAGAATCATTGCCAAGACCAATTTCAAGGCACTTATTATCTCCTATATTCTCTTCTAGGACTTCTTTGGTTTTAGGTGTCACCTTCAAGTCTTTGATCTATTAATATTTTGATTTGATTTGATTTTTGTGTATGGTGTAAGATAGGGGTCCAGTTATTTATTTAATTTTTACATGTGGATATCCAGTTTATCCACCATTGTTTACAGAAGAGTCTATTCTTTCCCTTTCTTACATTTTCTGCTCCATTGAAATCAGAGATACCTAGAGAACATTTCATGCAAAGATGGGCTCGATAAAGGATAGAAATGGTATGGACCTAACAGAAGCAGAAGATGCTAAGAAGAGGTGGCAAGAGCACACAGAAGAACTATACAAAAAAGATCTTCATGACCCAGATAATCACAGTGGTGTGATCACTTACCTAGAGCCAGGCATCCTAGAATGTGAAGTCAAGTGGGCCTTAGAAAGCATCATTATGAACAAAGCCAGTGGAGGTGATGGATTCCAGTTGAGCTGTTTCAAATTCTGAAAGATGATGCTGTGAAAGTGCTGCACTCAATATGCCAGCAAATTTGGAAAACTCAGCAGTGGCCACAGAACTGGAAAAGGTTAGTTTTCATTCCAATCCCAAAGAAAGGCAATGCCAAAGAAAGCTCAAACTACTGCACAATTGCACTCATCTCACACGCTAGTAAAGTAATGCTCAAAATTCTCCAAGCCAGGCTTCAGCAATATGTGAACCATGAACTCCCTGATGTTCAAGCTGGTTTTAGAAAAGGCAGAGGAACCAGAGATCAAATTGCCAACATCTGCTGGATCTGTCTCTTATACACATCTAGATGTGTATAAGAGACAGTGCAAAGATGGGCTCGATAAAGGATAGAAATGGTATGGACCTAACAGAAGCAGAAGATGCTAAGAAGAGGTGGCAAGAGCACACAGAAGAACTATACAAAAAAGATCTTCATGACCCAGATAATCACAGTGGTGTGATCACTTACCTAGAGCCAGACATCCTAGAATGTGAAGTCAAGTGGGCCTTAGAAAGCATCATTATGAACAAAGCCAGTGGAGGTGATGGAATTCCCGTTGAGCTGTTTCAAATCCTGGAAGATGATGCTGTGAAAGTGCTGCACTCAATATGCCAGCAAATTTGGAAAACTCAGCAGTGGCCACAGGACTGGAAAAGGTCAGTTTTCATTCCAATTCCAAAGAAAGTGGGACACACAGGCTGTTGGGTAGGGCCAGATCTTGGTGAGAAAATGATGGCCTTCAGGAGGGCTCATGTCCCTATTGTGAATCCCAGCTGCCCCCTGCCGCTACAGGCCCTCCAATACCAGCAGGTATTGTCTGGCCCAGGCTCTTGTGAGGTTACTGCTTTTCCCAGGATCCTGGTGCGTATGTCTGTGCCATCCTATAGTGGAATTCCTGTGATCAAACCCCACTGGCCTTCAAAGCCAGATGCCCGGGGACTTTCCCTCTTGTTACCTGACCCCCAGGATGAGAAGCCTGACAAAGGGGTCAGAACTTTTGCTTCTTTGGGAGAACATCTGTGATATAATTATTTTCCAGTCTGTAGGTTGTTCACCCAGCAGTTATGGGATTTGATTCTACCATGATTGCACCCTTCCTACCATCAATAGTGGTTTCTTCGTCTCTGGATGTAGGATATCTGTTTGGTAAATTCTAGCATTTTTTTGTTGCTGGTTGTTCAGCAGTTAGTTGTGATTTTAGTATTTCCGTGGGAGAAAGTGAGCTCACATCCTTCTACGTCACTATACTATTTCTAGAAAAAAGTCATATACAGATTATTTTACTACCTTTGTCTTTAACCTCCCTACTAGCTTTTTCTGTCTTTGAATGTGAGATTTTGAGTGTGGGAGTTGGTATGGATGTATGTGCAAAATGAAAATTTAGTTTGTTGAATAAAAATGAAGAGCATGAGAATGGGGACTGTAGAGCCAGCAATGTGTTTGGTCTAGGCTGACTGGACCATATCAGAGAGATCTTTATGCCGAAGAAGATAGAAAGTTTAGAGGTGACATACTTTTTCTCTTGAAGGGAGCATATAGTAGCCCCCCTGCCCCTGGTTTTCAGCCCTTATCATGCACCAGAATCAAATGAGGAGGCTCAAAAATATATCCTCAGACATCTGACTTTTCTGGTTTTAGGTTCTAGCATGGCTTTTTTTTTTTTTTTTTTTCAGGCTTCCAGGTAAATTAATGTGCAGTGCTGTGGAGACAGTCTTCTCTAGACCAAAACCAACACATGATGAAGGACACATGGCCTTCAGTTACTCAAGACAGGGTCAATATTGGGAATTAGGAGGGCTTCCTTTTAACAAATGATGTTTGCTGATTCTATTTTTATTTTAAAGCGGTGGTAAAGATTGTGTTTTTTTTTTTTTTTTAAATTTGTAGTAAAGCTTTTTTGGTGTTGCTAAATTCTTTCAGTGTTTGCTTTTCTGTAAAATTTTAAATTCAGCTGTCAAATCTGAATAAGACCCTTGCAAGGGAGAGTATTCTTAGTTGTAATTTTGTCCCTTTCATTACTCTAAATATGTCATGTCACTCCCTTCATGTAGAGTTTTGCTGATGAATCAGCTGATAAAATCATAGGAGTTATCTTGTATGCAACTTGTTGCTTTTCCCTTACTGCTTTTGATAGTCTCTCTTTAATTTATCTCATTTTCATTATAACGTGTCTTAGTGTATTCTTTGGGTTAATCCTGTGTGGGAATCTCTGTACTTCCTGGACTTGGAAGTGTCAACTACAAATTGGCACTTAACAAGAGCATCGCCAATAACTGAACAACAAAGGCATTTACCATCTGCCTCTACAGAGATTGAACACCATGCTGCTATAACTGTTGACTTTCAACAACCCCTGAGGGAGTTCAGGGTGGAGTGAGTCAATCTGTGCTCCAGGGAATCTGGTGGGACAGGTCTTTATAGTTGGATATTTTTAGGAACAGATTTTATGATCTCAATCCTTACATCTCCTCATATGTAGTGAAGCACTAAATCCCTTCATGGTGACATCAGTTCCTCACGACTAACAAAAAACCTTTTGTAAAATGAGAGCTTCATGGTATTGAACTCCACCTTCACCAAAACCTTATATATTGATTTTCCCCAAATGCCAATTTGGAACAGTCTCTCAGAGCTATCTGAGATGCTGCCTCCCGGGCTGAAGTCTTCATTTTGCCCCAAATAAAATGTAACTTATTGAGGAGGGAGGTGGGAGAGGGGTTAAGGATTGGGAACACATGTTCACCTGTGGCAGATTCATGTTGATGTATGGCAAAACCAATACAATATCATAAAGTAAAAGAAAATAATAAATAAATAAAAAAAACTTAACTCACAACTCTAAAGTAGTACATCTTTCTTTAGTCGACAGAAGGCTGTTTCCTTCCCTAGGATAGGGGAGTTTTCAGCTATTATGTATTCAAATATTTTCTCAGGTCCTTTCTCTCTTCTCATTCTGAGACCTCTGTAATACAAATATTAATAAACATGATTGTGTTTCAGAGGTCTCTTAAACTGTCTTTGTTTTTTCTTCTTTTTTTCTGTTCTGTAACAGTGAGTTCCAACATTCTGTCCTCCAGCTCACTGATACAGAAGAACGAATCATTTAGTCTATACAGAGTACTTCTAATTCCTTCTAGTGTATTTTTCATTTGTATTCTTTGTTCTGTTGCTTTTTTGTTTTCTAACTTTTTGTTTAAAACTCTGAACTTCTTGCTCTTGGCATCTATTATTCCTCTCCCAAGCTCTTGGATCATCTTTACAATCATGACTCTTAACTCTTTCATAGGTAAACTCCCTATCTACACATCACTTCGTTATTCTTCTGGGGCTTTCATCTTGTTCCTTTGTCTGGAACATGTTCCTAGGCCATCTTATTCTGCCTATGTTGTTATTTGTACTTTTATGTATGTGGACATGCTAGCAAAGTAGTGCTCAAAATTCTCCAAGCCAGGCTTCAGCAATACATGAACCGTGAGCGTCCTGATGTTCAAGCTGGTTTTAGAAAAGGCAGAGGAACCAGAGATCAAATAGCCAACATCTCCTGGATCATGGAAAAAGCAAGAGAGTTCCAGGAAAACATGATTTCTGCTTTATTGACTATGCCAAAGCCTTTGATTGTGTGGATCACAATAAACTGTAGAAAATAGTGAGAGATGGTAATACCAGACCACCTGACCTGCCTCTTGAGAAACCTATATGCAGGTCAGGAAGCAACAGTTAGAACTGGACATGGAACAACAGACTGGTTCCAAATAGGAAAAGGAGTACTTCAAGGCTGTATATTGTCACCCTGCTTATTTAACTAATATACAGGGTATGCTGGACTGGAAGAAACACAAACTGGAATCAAGCCAGGATAAATATCAACAACCTCAGATATGCAGATGGCACCACCTTTATGGCAGAAAGTGAAGAGGAACTAAAAAAGCCTCTTGATGAAAGTGAAAGAGAAGAGTGAAAAAGTTGGCCTAAAGCTCAACGTTCAGAAAACGAAGATCATGGCATCCAGTCCCATCACTTAAAAGGAAATAGATGGGGAAACAGTGGAAACAGTTTCAGACTTTATTTTGGGGGGCTCCAAAATCACTGCAGATGGTGACTGCAGCCATGAAATTAAAAGATGCTTACTCTTTGGAAGAAAAGTTATGACCAACCTAGATAGCATATTCAAAAGCAGAGACATTACTTTGCCAACTAAGGTCCGTCTAGTCAAGGCTATGATTTTTCTAGTAGTCATGTATGGATGTGAGAGTTGCACTGTGAAGAAGGCTGAGTGCCAAAGAATTGATGCTTTTGAACTGTGGTGTTGGAGAAGACTCTTGAGAGTCCTTTGGACTGCAAGGAGATCCAACCAGTCCATTCTGAAGGAGATTAGCCCTGGGATTTCTTTGGAAGGACTGATGCTAAAGCTGAAACCCCAGTACTCTGGCCACCTCATGCAAAGAGTTGACTCATTGGAAAAGACTTTGATGCTGGGAGGGACTGGGGGCAGGAGGAGAAGGGGAAGACTAAGGAGAGGATGAGATGACTGCATGGGATCACTGACTCGATGGATGTGAATCTGAGTGAACTCCAGGAGTTAGTGATGGACAGAGAGGCCTGGCGTGCTGCGATTCATGGAGTTGCAAAGAGTCAGACACGACTGAATGACTGAACTGAACTGAACTAGGTTATTTACATTTTATTAACTTTGGAGATATGCCTTCTGTAGGTGATGGCTCATGCATCCCAGCAGTGTCTCCTCTTTTCATCCAAATCATATGTTTCAGGGGTTCCCCCTAAGTGGGTTGCATAGGTCCTCTGTTGTGTTGGGGTGACCAGTCTAGTAGGCTTGATCAGATCCTAACCTGGTTGGTTGTCAGGCCCTGCCTTGGTGGTTGCTACTGGCTGGACTTTCAAGCAGAACCAGTTCCTGGAGTCTGACTGCAAAACCTAGGGATTCCAGAGCTTTTTTTTTTTTTTTTTTTTAAATTCAGATTTTCTGCAGTGGGGGTTGGTTCCTGATGCTTTGGCTACAGAGTCCAGGGTGTTCTAAAGCTTCATTTGCCTGCTATTGGACAAGTTCAGGACCTGCTGGTTCCCGGGAAACATCTGGCTGTGTTTGGAGGCTGTAAGGTCATGATTTTCTTGTATCTGGTGTCTTCTCCCCAGTAGGAAAGACTGTTACTGTGGCTTAATGCAGGTTTCCTGGAGGAAAGGAAACCTGCCCACTCATGGTTAGAGCTGAGTCTTGGCCTACTGGTGGGCAAGGCCATGCCAAGAGGTGGCTGTGGGCTCACAAAGTCTTTAAGCAGCCTGTCTGCTGATGGGTGGGCTGTGTTCCCTCCAAGTTAATTGTTTGGCCTGTGGCCTCCCAGTACTGGTGCCTCTTGGCTATTGGGGTGGGAGAACAGGTTTTGTTGCTAATGACCTAGAGGAAGGATCCCACTTTGGAAGCTTACAGAAACAATGCCACAAGGTAGAATGTTCCCAAATATGGCTGCCACCAGGGTCTATATCCCCAGGGTGAGCAACAGCTGCCCCCTTACTCAGTGGTAGACTCTCCAAGAGCAGCAGGTAAGTCTGATCCAATCTACTATAAAGTTTCTGCCTTTACCCTAAGCCTTGATGAATGTGAGATTTTATGTGTACTCTTTAACAATGACAGAGAAGGCAATGGCACCCCACTCCAGTACTCTTGCCTGGAAAATCCCATGGATGGAGGAGCCTGGTAGGCTGCAGTCCATGGGGTCACTAGGAGTCAGACATGACTGAGCAACTTCACTCACTTTTCACTTTCATACATTGGAGAAGGAAATGGTAACCCACTCCAGTGTTCTTGCCTGGAGAATCCCAGGGACAGCGGAGCCTGGTGGGCTGTAGTCTATGGGGTTGCACAGAGTCGAACACAACTGAAGTGACTTAGCATCAGCAGCAGATTTAACAGTGAAGGTTATTACCTCCAGTCCAGTGCACCTTCCAACATTAAGCCCTGCTGGCATTCAAAGCCAAGTGTTCTTGGGGTTCATCTTCCTGATGCAGGACTCCTGGGCTGGAGAGCCTGATGTAGCTGTATCTTTCAACTGGGCCTATTATATACTGCCAAATATTTATGGATGCAAGAGTTGGGCTGTGAAGAAAGCTGAGTGCCAAAGAATTGATCCCTTTGAACTGCGGTGTTGGAGAAGACTCTTGAGAGTCCCTTAGACTGCAAGGAGATCAACCAGTCCATTCTAAAGGAGAACAGTCCTGGGTGTTCTTTGGAAGGAATGATGCTAAAGCTGAAACTCCAGTACTTTGGCCACCTCATGCGAAGAGTTGACTCATTGGAAAAGACGCTGATGCTGGGAGAGATTGGGGGCAGGAGGAAAAGGGGAAACAGAGGATGAGATGGCTGGATGGCATCACCAACTCGATGGACGTGAGTCTGAGTGAACTCTGGGAGATGGTGATGGACAGGGAGGCCTGGCGTGCTCCGATTCATGGGGTCTCAAAGAGTCAGACATGACTGAGTGGCTGAACTGAACTAAAATAAAACTCAAGATCATAAACCAGTAATTGGGAGATCTGAGAACTAGGAGAGACTCACCAAAACTTGTCTGGACTCTCCAAGGAGGTAGATGAACATAAGAGGACTCTGATGGTACCAGGCTCCAAATTCTCATAGATTCTAGGAAAAGGAGAGAAGTCAGATCTGGACCTCTTCACATTCGCCAAAAATGTTGACTTAAAAAATAAAAGCACAACTTAAAAGTTAAGAATTATGTTTTATTTAGCAAACTTGATGATGACTTCACCTAGGAAGACAGCTTATCAGATGACTCTGAGAGACTGTCCCAAAGTGATAACGGAGGAACCAAGATATATAGGAGTTTTGCAGTGAAAACTAGGCAGTGGAATATTGAAAGACTCCTGTCAATTAAAGACAATCACATGGCTAAAGTTAATGAATTTAGTGCTTTTCTGTGTATGGGAAGATGCAAGAGTCTGGGCTCAGTGAAGTCACTCCTTTGATATGCACCCTATCTAAGGCCAGTATCCTGTTTTTCTTCATTCTGAGTCCTCTCAGGGTACACAGTCAGGGGAGGCTACAGTGACTGAAGGCTTGATGATCATGCATCCTTTGTTTACTGATATGGAAAATGGTCTGTGTTCACACTTACAACTTGAAAGAGTTTTCACATACAAGCATGTACACAAAGCCATGGACTGGGAGAACGTATTATAGTTAGAAAGCCCAATTAAATTGTTTCACATGTTCCTTTTCATTGAATAATTATTATATAAAGAAGTTTCATTTGTTTTGGGTTGAATTATTTATTACCAGTCAGTACATTTTCCCTAATTTTTTTTCATATTATAGGCTCACCAGTAGTACTATATATGTCATTGTAGATGAGTTGCTATGTTTATAGACTTCAAATATGGTATTAGTTTCCCTAGATTTGCTTATTAGAAATATTTATACATAATTTCATATTTTAGAATTAACTGCTACATAAGTAAAGAGTTTTGTTAATTGCTACTTGCATATTAATGGTAACTATTTTAATTTGACATTATGTATTTGGAGGTAATTTTTACCCTAAAACTAATAGTCAATGAATAGCTAATATGCTAACAATTTTGTTTTATTAATTTTGCATGGGTATGAAAATATGTATGGTTTAATAAACATAAACACTTTACTAAAATTTATAAAGATTTGAATATCAAAATGACCAATGTTCCTATATCCCAAAATTAAAATTACTGCCCTTTGGTTGCTGAATATGTAATAGGAATAAAAACTAGATTTTTTTTTTTATTATTGCATCCTATCCTATCAATTTTCTATTGTCCTTTGTTAACATTTATTACATTTTAAGCTACACTGATCTGATACATTTGGGTAAAACTTGAAAAATCCTTGCAAGAAATCTGTCATAAAGAAAATAAGCCATATAAAAAACAATTACAAAAATTACCATAATTTTAATTTATTAGCCATGAAAGCACAGGATGTTTTTCCTTAAAAGACTAGCACAATGGCTCTGACTAGATTACTCTTCCTGTGAAAAAATAAGGTTTGACAATATGGAACCTAACATTGTTGATTATGTTTATAGAAATGTTATTTACTTCACAGGAACAAAAATCAAATCTAAAGTCTGTCTTGACTAAACATTAATATTTCTATATAAACTTAAGGAAAAATCTTCACATGACCCTTCTTGCTACATTATTATAATTATAATAGCTTTTTAAATCCTTTTTTCCTCACAAAGTTTCTTGTGTTACACTATACCCAAATTGTGATTTCAAAAAAAAAGAGCCATGCTTTATTACTTTTTCTTTTGCATGTGGTATTCTTCTTTGCTTCTTCTAAACTTATTTTTCCTCAGCCTACATGTTACAGATTAAACACTGTCTTCTCCAGGAAACCACTTGTGCTACCATTAGGCAGTTAGAGGTGCCATTCCATGGCCTTAGCCAAGCTTTGGGGAGAAAGATACCCCATCATTTCAAGGGTTTGCTCCCTCTCATTCCAGGTAAACTATGGAAGTCTCAGGTAAAGAATTCATGTTCAAATGTTATTTTTTAAGATTCTCTTTACTGCCTTGCTTAAAGCCTGACATTCTACATTATTTTTAATAAATGACATTGAAAATTAAAGTGAAACAAATAGTGTAGCAATTCAAACTTTAAAAATTTTTAGTTAGTTTAAGGTGAAGGAAAAGCATACTTTATATAGAACTTAAAACTAATTATGAGGACTTCCCTCATGGCTCAGTGGTAAAGAATTAACCTGACAATGCAGGAGACACAGATTCAATCTCTGGTCTGGAAAGATCCCACATACCACAGAGCAACTAAGCCCGTTGGCCACAACTACTGAGCCTGTGCTCTAGAGCCCAAGAACTTCAACTGCTGAGCGCACATGCCATGCTCCTTGACAAGAGAAGCTACCACAATGAGAAGCTCTCACACCACAACTAGAGAGTAACCGCTGCTTCCCACAAGTAGAGAAAAAGCCCACATGCAGCAATGAAGACCCAGCATGGCCAAAAATAGATTTTAAAAAAAGCTAATTACAGTTGAAAGTAAAATTATGTTTGAGGGACACGAAAGAAGAATTCTGAAAACTGATTATTAAAAATATCTTAAATGTGATATAGGATAAGAAAATTGAAGATAAAAGTTTCAAGAGAACATTTATTATAAACATACTTATATACATTGGCTCAATTTATATAATGATTTAATGAAGTTACAATATTATATAATGATTTCGAGTCATAGTATAATCTAATTTTATAGTAAAGTCAATCTATAAAATTGAAAATAATATTTAGAGATGTGATCACTGTAGTAATGTTTGTGGAGGTGAAAGCTCATATCATTCTATATAAATTAAAAAAAATACAGATACTATGCTTGCTTGAGGTAATACACAGTCTGTCTGGGTTAGTGTTCTGTATTTGACAATGTTTAGGAAGTGGTTTTTTTTATCTGTCAGTGTATCACCATAACATAAAAGATCATAAAACTATGAGCCATTTTTAAATTGAAAATTTCAGATTTATGTCTCAAAACAACTACCACAAAATTTAGAACCTCTAGAAAATAAGTAAAATAATGTATATATTTAGTTATGTGATACACAAGTCTAGTCTTAGATCTCATTTGGGGACCACAGATCAAAAGATAAGTCTCTTCCCAGTAGCACTCCTCTTGTCACTGTCAAAACCCATTAATAATTCTAGAAAATAAAAATAGAATCTGGTAATAAAGTAAAATATAAATGTTTTTCTTCATCTTTGTACTTTGTTTAGTTTCACTTGCTCATAGGGTTCAGCCTGCGGAAGCCTTGCACCCAGTACTTCAGACTAGAGTCCCCATTGCAAAGCAGCTGCACTCAACACCTCAGCTCAGTGGTTCATATGCAGAAGTATCATATATGACACAATTCAGGACAGTGGTGGCAGGCCATGTGAATAGGTGCTGCACCTGACCAGTAAGAACTCTGCCTCTTTGTCTTCCTCCAAGTACAGTAAGGACTGGTTCACTGGAGACCTGTCAAGGACAGTGTGTAATCTAGAACACAAGCTCATACCAAGGTTTCTTTGCTTCTGAACCAAACTTGGTCTTGTTTTACAGCCTCAAATGATCCTGGGCAGGAGGTCTTTATTGGAGACCAATTCAGGAAATTCGGAAATAATATTTCAGCATCAAAGGTGGGACAGACAGTGGCTTTTGTGCCTGCAGCCATCCACTAGGTTCCAGGTTCACCCTGGCTTCAGTGGGAGGAGATAGCAGAAGCGTTGTGAAGTTCAAGTTTGGATGACTAACTGTTCTATGAGTTCACGCTGATGTGGCAGAATGGCAACAACCTTCAGCTAAATCTAGAGAGACTCTGCCCAGGAACCCAATATGTGGTTGTGGTGCAAACATAGTATAGCCCTTAGAGTGATATGAACTGTGCTGCCTTGAGGGAATCACACTGTTGAGGATCAAAGACTAAAACTTACATGTATCTGCCCACTGCCCCTTATGGGGCCAGACACCAAGGAACAATGGGGACCTGTGGGTGACAGAGAGTCATGGTAGTCTTGCTACTGTCTCCCAGTAGTACTGTCCTCTTGACCCCTGTACAAGGACAACAGTGGGTGCACCAGGGATTTTCTTTTCCCTGCTTGTCCACCTCCAGAGGTCAAGAGTGGCATCCTCCAATCATCACTTTCAGTTTGATAAAGGAAAGTGGCCAACCCGGTGAACCAAGAGGTAAGATCAGAAAAAGCTCCATGTAATAAGTACTGCCTGTCCAAACAAAAAAAGGAACTTTGACCTGAGTTCAGAAAAAGGCACCAGGTGTGCCAAAATGACTATCGTGAGTGACCCCCTGCCACACTATTGGATAGCAAACCAAGGAAACTAGGACCCAAGCAGTGCCAGTGTGCCAAATGTAAACAGGATGAACATGGTGAGAAAATGTTCTCACTGCCCCCATAAGCAGGATAGAAATGGCAGATCCTGGCCATTATCCTCAAAGCACAGTATTAAATATTTGCAATTAAATAATTAATTGTATTAAATAATTATAATTCAATTGTATTAATAATTAATACAATTATTAATGATAATTAATTAATTATTAATATTGTATTAATACAATAATTAATTGTATTCAATAATTGCAGTTCAATTGTATTAAATAATTGTAATTCAATTATTCCAAAATAAATGAAGAATTAGGGGTCAGGGGGTTCCTAAGCTAGCACTCTAACTGACCCCTCTTGAGCCCTGGCTAACAATGGACATAGGTGGAAAGCCTGTCAAATTCTTAGTCAACACCAGTGCCACTTACTTCTGGACACCAGATCAGGCAAACTTGGTCACAATATTCGCAAAATTAAGGCGGTATCATGAAAGGCTGAAAAACATTTACAGTGATACAAGCTTGTATCAAGAAATAAGAAAAATCTCAAACAACCTAAACTTACTCCTAAAGCAACTAGAGAAGAAAAAACAAAATTCAAAGTTATTAGAAGGCAAGAAATAGTGTTGATCTGAGCAGAAATAAATGAAGTAAAAACAAAGAAAACAAGAGAAAAGATCAATGAAGCTAAAAGCTGGTCCTGTAAAAAGATAAACAAAATTGATAAACCTTCAGCAAGGTACATGAAGAAAAAAGGGAGAGGGCACATATCAAAAAAATTAGAAATGAAAAAGGAGAAGTTACAACAGACATCACAGAAATACAAAGCCTCATGAGAGACTATTATAAAAAACTATGTGCCAACACAATGGACAACTTAGAAGAAATGAACAAATTGTTAACAGGTGAAGCTGAAAGAAATAGAAAATATGAAGAAAACAATGAAAAATACTGAAATTGAATCTGTGATTAAAAAACTCACAACAAATCCAAGTCCAGAACCAGATGGCATCACAGGTTTGAATGTTTGAATTCTATTAAATATTTAGAAGAGAGTTTAACATATATATTTCTAAAGCTATTCCAAAAAACTGTAGAGGCAGGAATACTTCCAAACTAATTTTATGAGGCCTCCATTAGCCTGACATCAAAGATATCACACAAAAAAAGAAAACTACAGGACAATATCACTTAACACAAACATAAAAATGTGCAACAAAATACTAGCAAACAAATCCAATGATATATTAAAAGGACAATCCACCATAATCAAGTGGGATTTATCCCAGGAATGAAAGGAGCTTTCAATAATTGCAAATCAATCAGTGCAATATACCACATTAATAAACTGAAAACCAAAAATTATATGACTATTTCAATAGAAAAAGAAAAATGCTTCGGATAAATTTCAACATCCATTTATGATAAAAAACTTTCTAGAAAGTTGGCACAGAGGGAACATGCCTCAATGTAATAAAAGCGATATATGACAAACCCACAGCTAACATCATATTCAATGGTGAAAAGGTGAAAGCATTTCCTCTAAGATCAGGAACAAGACAAGGATGTCCATTCTTGTCACTTTTATATACAATATAGTTTTGGTCCTCGTCACAATAATCAGATAAGAAAAAAAATTAAAGGAATCCAAATTGGAAAAGAAGTATTAAAACTGCCATTGCTTGCAGATGACAGAATACTATTCATATAAAATCCTAAACACATTACCAGAAAACTGCTAGGCCTCATCAACACATTTTGTAAAGTTGTAAGATAAAAAATTAATATAAAGAAATAACTTGCATTTGCATTCAATAGCAATTCACTTCAGTCACGTCCAACTCTTTGCAACCTTATGGACTATAGCCCACCAGGCTCTTCTGTCCATGAAATTCTCCAGGCAAGAATACGGGAATGGGCTGCCATGCCCTCCTCCAAGAGATCTTCCCAACCCAGAGATTGAACATGCATGTTAGTCTCTTACACTGCATTGGCAGGCGGGTTCTTTACCACTAGCATCACCTAGAAAGCCCAAAGAAAAATTTAACAATCTCATTTATCATCACATAAAAAAAGGGCAAAATACTTAGGCATAAATTTACTTAAGGAAGCAAAAGATTTGTATTCTGAAAACTTTGAGACTGCTGAAAGAAATATATGACAGAAACAGATGGAAAGATATGTGATTTTCTTGGATTTGACAATATTGTCAAAATGGCCATAGTGCCCAAGGGAATCTAGAGTCAATGCAATCTTTATCAAATTGCCAATGGCATTTTTCACAGCCCTGGAACAAAAAATTGTGAAAATTGTATGGTGACACAAAAGACCCCAAATAGCCAAAATAATCGTTGAGAAAGAAAAACGGAGCTAGAGGAATCATGCTTCCTGACTTCAGACTATACTACCAAGTAACAATCATCAAAACAGTGTGGTACACATAGAAAACCAGAAATATAGATCAAAACAGTAAAGTACAAAAATAGACATATAGATCAAAAGACTAAGATAGAAAGCAAAGACATACAATTATACCCATATGTTCAATTAATGCATGACAAAGAAATCAAGACTATACAAATGGAGAAAAGATGATTTCTCATCTTCAGAAATCTGGACAGCTCCATGTAAAAGAATGTAATTAGACATTATCTAACAACACACACAAAAATAAACTCAAATTGGATTAAAGACTTAAATGTAAGATATTATAAAGGCCTGGTATTATAAAGTTCCTAGAGGAAATCTTACACTGAACACCCTGACATAAATCACTGTAATATCTTTTTCAAACCATCTCCTAAAATAATGGAAACAAAAATAAACAAATGGTAGCTCATTTTTACAAATCAATGGAAACCATAATAAAAATGAAAAAACAGCCTACAAAATGGGAGAAAATATTTGCCAACGGTGTGAATAACAAGGGATTAATCTCAAAAAAGTATAAATAACTCAGTAAGCACAGTATCAAAATGCAAAGAACCAAAACCCAATCAGAAAATAAACAGAAGATCAGAATAGACATTTCTCAAAAAAAAGACATACAGATGGTCAAAAGGCATAAAAAGATGCTCAACATCACTAATTATTCAGTTCACTTCAGTCACTCATTTGTGTTAGACTTTTTCCAACCCCATGGACTGCAGTACGTCAGGCCTCCCTGTCCATCACCAACTACTGGAACCTACTCAAATTAATATCTATTACGTCAGTGATGCCATCCAAACATGTCATCCTCTGTCATTGCCTTCTCATTCTGCCTTCAATCTTTCCTAGCATCAGGGTCTTTTCAAGTGAGTCATTTCTTTGCATCAGGTGGCCAAAGTATTGGAGTTTCAGCTTCAATATCAGTCCTGACACTCAGGACTGATTTCCTTTCAGATGGACTGGTTGGATCTCCTTGCAGTCCAAGGGACTCTCAAGAGTCTTCTCCAACACCACAGTTCAAAAGCATCAATTCTTCTTCCCTCAGCTTTCTTTATAGTACAACTCTCACATCCATATTTGACTACTGGAAAAACCAGAGCTTTGAATAGATGGACTTTTGTTGGAAAAGTAATGTCTCTGCTTTCTAATATGCTGTCTAGTTTGGTCATAGCTTTTATTCCAAGGAGCGAGCTTCTTTTAATTTCATGGCTGCAGTCACCATCTGCAGTAATTTTGGAGTCCAAAAAAATAAAATCTGTCACTGTTTCCCCATCTATTTACCATGAAGTGATGGGACTAGATGCTATGATCTTAGTTTTCTGAATGATGAGCTTTAAGTCAACTTTTTCACTCTCCTCTTTCACTTTCATCAAGAGACTCTTTCATTCTTCTTGGCTTTCTGCCATAAGGGTGGTGTCATCTGCATACCTGAGGTTATTGATATTTCTCCTGACAATTTTGATTCCAGCCCGTGCTTCATCCACCCCAGCGTTTCTCATGATGTACTCTGCATAAAAGTTAAATAAGCAAGGTGACAATTTATGGCTTGACATACTCCTTTTCTGATTTGGAACCAGTCTGTTCTGTGTACAGTTCTAACTGTTGCTTCTTGACGTGCATACAAATTTCTCAGGAGACAAGTCAGGTCATCTAGTATTCCATCTCTTTGAGAATTTTCCAGAGTTTGTTGTGATCCACACAGTCAAACGCTTAGTCATAGTCGATAAAGCAAATGTTTTTCTGGAACTCTCTTCCTTTTTCAATAATCCAGCAGACATTGGCAATTTGATCTTTGGTTCCTCTGCTTTTTCTAAATCCTGCTTGAACATCTGGATGTTCACAGTTCATGTATTGTTGAAGCCTGGCTTGGAGAAATTTGTGCATCACGTTGCTAGCTTGTGAGATGAGTGAAATTGTGCGGTTGTTTGAATATTCTTTGACATTGCCTTTTTGTTGGATTGGAATGAAAACTAACTTTTTCCAGTCCTGTGACCACTGCTTCATTTTACAGATTTGCTGACATATTGAGTGCAGCACTTTCACAGCATCATCTTTTAGGATTTGAAATAGCTCAACTGGAATCCCATCACTTCCACTAGCTTTGTTCATAGTGATGCTTCCTAAGGCCCACTTGAGTTCGCATTCCAGGGTGTCTGGCTCTAGGTGAGTGATCACACCATCGTGGTTATCTAGGTCATGAAGATCTTTTTGGTATAGTTCTGTGCATTGTTGCCACCTCTTCTTAATATCTTCCACTTCTGTTAGGTCTATACTATCTCTGTCCTTTATTGTACTCATCTTTGTGTGAAATTTTCCCTTAGTATATCTAATTTTCTTGAAAAGATCTCTAGTCTTTCCCATTCTATTATTTTCCTCTATTTCATTGCATTGCTTACTGAGGAAGGCTTTCTTATCTCTCATTGCTATTCTTTGGTACTCTGCATTCAAATGGGTATATCTTTGCTTTTCTCCTTTGCCTTTACCATTTCTTCTTTTCAAAGCTATTTGTAAGGCCTTGTCTGACAGCCAATTTGCCTTTTTACATTTACTTTTCTTGGGAATGGTCTTGGTCACTGCCTCCTGTACAATGTCATGAACCTCCATCCATAGTTCTCCAGGCACTCTGTCTATCAGTTCTAATCCCTTGAACCTATTTGTACTTCCCCTGTATTATTCTAAGTGATTTGATTTAGGTCATACCTGAATGGTCTAGTGATTTTCCCTACTTTCTTCAATTTTAGTCTGAATTTNGCACTCTGTCTATCAGTTCTAATCCCTTGAACCTATTTGTACTTCCCCTGTATTATTCTAAGTGATTTGATTTAGGTCATACCTGAATGGTCTAGTGATTTTCCCTACTTTCTTCAATTTTAGTCTGAATTTGGCAATAAGGTGTTCATGATCTGAGCCACAATCAGATCCTGGTCTTATTTTTGCTGACTGTATAGAGCTTCTCCATCTCTGGCTGCAAAGAATATAATTATTAGAGAAAGACAAATCAAACTACAATGAAGCATTACCTCATACTGGTAAAAAAAGCTATCATCAAAAATTCTATAAATAATTAGTGCTAGAGAGGGTGAGGAACAAAAGGAACCCTCCTACACTATTAGTGGTAATGTCATTACAACCATTATGGAAAATAGTATGCTGGTTACTAAAAATTAGCTATCATATGATCCAGCAATTCCACTCCTGGGTATATGTTTAAGGCAGCACTGTTTACAATAGCCCAGACATGAAAGTAAAACTAAATGACCATCAACAGAGGAATGTATAAAAAGATGTGACACAGATATACAATGGGATATTGTGTGTGTGTTAGTCCCTCAGTTATGTCCGACTCTGAGACTCCATGAACTATATGTAGCCTTCCAGGCTCCTTTCTCCATAGAATTCTTCAGGGAAGAAAAAATACTAGAATGGGTTGCCATCCACTTCTAGGGGATCTTCCTGACTAAGGGATTGAACCCAGATCTCCTGCATTGAAGGCAGATTCTTTACCATTTGAGGCACCAGGGAAGCCCATACAATGGAATATCACTCAGCCATTAAAAAGAAAGAATTCCATTTGGCAGTAACATAGATGGACCTAGAAATTGTCATCAGTTCAGTTCAGTTCAGTTGCTCACTTGTGTCCGACTCTTTGCGACCCCATGAATCGCAGCACGCCAGGCCTCCCTGTCCATCACCAACTCCCAGAGTTCACTCAGACTCACGTCCATCAAGTCATTGATGCCATCCAGGCATCTCATCCTCTGTCGTCCCCTTCTCCTCCTGCCCCCAATCCCTCACAGCATCAGAGTCTTTTCCAATGAGTCAACTCTTCACATGAGGTGGCCAAAGTACTGGAGTTTCAGCTTTAGCATCATTCCTTCTAAAGAAATCTCAGGGCTGTTCTTCAGAATGGACTGGTTGGATCTCCTTGCAGTCCAAGGGACTCTCAAGAGTCTTCTCCAACACCACAATTCAAAAGCATCAATTCTTCGGTGCTGAGCCTTCTTCACAGTCCAACTCTCNCGACTGAACTGAACTGAACTGAACTGTTTTCTATTTGTTTCATTTATTCTACATTTTCCTCCACTTTTTCTGCCTTCTCTGCTTTTATTTGAGAATTTAATATGATTCCACTTCATCCCCTCTTTTAATTGATCTATATCTTACTTCTGCTTCATTGATTACAGTAAAGCCTTTGACTGTGTGGATCACAACAAACTGGAAAATTCTTCAAGAGATGGGAATACCAGACCACCTTACTTGCCTCCTGTGAAACCTGTAAGCAGGTCAAGAAGAAACAGACAGAACTGGGCATGGAACAACAGACTGGTTTCAAATTGGGAAAGGAACACATCAAGGCTATATGTTGTCACCCTGCTTATTTAGCTTATACGCAGAGTACATCATGTGAAAAGCCAGGCTGGATGAAGCACAAGCTGGAATCAAGACTACTGGGAGAAATATCAATAACCTCAGATATGCAGATGACACCATCCTTATGGCAGAAAGCGAAGAAGAACTAAAGAGCCTCTTAATGAAGGTGAAATAGGAGTGAAAAAGCTGGCTTAAAATTCAACATTCAGGGCGGTCCTAAGATGGCAGAGGAATATGACCGGGAGACCATTTTTTCCCCCACAAATTCATCAAAAGATCATTTGAACACTGAGCAAATTCTGCAAAACAACTTCTGAACTGGCAGAAGACACCAGGCACCCAGAAAGGCAGCCCATTATCATTGAAAGGAGGTAGGACAAAATATAAAAGATAAAAAGACAAAAGAGTTAAGGATGGAGACCCATTCCGGGAAGGAAGTCATGAAGGAGGAGAAGTTTCCAAGCACCAGGAAACCCTCTCACTGGCAGGTCTTTTGGGGGAGTTTTGGAATCCCAGAGGGCAACATAACCAGAAGGAAAAAAAAATACCCCACAGATTAGGCACCTAACCTCACCTCCCAGAGAAGAGGTAGCCCAGATGCTCACATCCACCAGCAGCAAGCAGGGGCTGAACAGGGAGGTGTGGCTGCATGCTTAGGGTAAGGACCAGGCCTGATTGCCCTGAGGACAATCTGAGGGAGCTAATGTGAGATAGCAACCCAAACTGTGGGATAGCCAGAGAGAGAGATAGAAAGAGAGAGAGAACTTTCCTGCAAAAAGCTCTAAGGCACAGCCTGGCCCTCTCACAGTACAAAGGACTGAGTGAACACCAGAGGAGAGCTAGCCAACTGCAGACCAGTCCACCCCCCTGCTGGAGGCAGGGAGGAAGGTGGGCGACAGCCAGACCTGGAAGGTGAGGGGCACTCGGCCCCAGAGACAGCATCCTCCACTAAACTGTGAGCAGGCTCCCAGTTGCTAATCAAGTCTTCCTGGGATCCTGGATGGTTGACATCTGCCAGGAGGGTCACAGTCAGAGATCAGTTCCCCATGGCACATCTGAGACAGCACTCTCACTGTGCACCCAGGAAAGTGAGGGGTTGGGACTAGGGAGGTGATAAGATGCACAACCCACCTGGGAGAGTGTGCTCACCAAGCACCTGGATGCCTGAGCTGCTCAGACCTGGAAGGGCACAAAACGCAGGCCTAAGCAAGTTTGTGCCTTTGGGGAGTACACGAAAACCTGAACCTGAGTGGCTTAGACCTGGGAAGTGCACGCAACCCAGGGCCCGCTTTAGACGGTTCCCCTGCAGAGCAACCTGGAGCCTGAGCAGTGTAGACCAGGAAAGCACACATGCCATGAGCTGGGTCAAACCCAGTGTGGTCCATACACTATGAGCTCTCCCCACACACAGTGTTCCTCCCTCCCCACAGCACAACTGAACAAGTGAGCCTAAATAAGTGACCACCTTCGGCCCCTTGTGTCAAGGTGGAAATTAGACCCTGAAGAGACTTGCAAACAGAGGAAGCTAAAATAAACAAAGAACAGGGAACCATTTTGGAAGTGAAAGGTACAACAGATTAAAACCCTGTATTTGGCATTGACTACATTGGAAGGGGTCTATAGACCTTGAGAGGAAGTAAAAGCTGAAACAAGGAACTATCTGAAACTAAAGTGACCCCACACTGTCCTCAACAGCTCCAGAGAAATTCCTAGATATATTTTACTAATATCATTTCTTAATTTCTATTTTTTAACTTTAAAGTTCTTTATTACTCCATCAATTTTTGTTTTTATAACCTACTATTAACTTGGAAAAAACCCCCTATTTTTAAAGCAAATTTCATATATATATATTTAATAAATTTGTGATTTTTAAAATATTTAATATTTTTGAGAGTGAACCATGAACTTCCTGATGTTCAAGCTGGTTTTAGAAAAGGCAGAGGAACCAGAGATCAAATTGCNACTGTTGACTGTATATTTGATACTTGGGAGCTTTTGATTCTGTTTTATTTGCCTATGTATCTGTTTATGGCAGTACTGTACTGATTTGATTACTATAGCTTTGTATTATAGTTTGAAATCAAGAACTCTGATGACACCAGCTTTGTTTTTTTAACTCAAAATTTCTTAGGCCATTCAGGGACTTTTGTAGTTCCATATAAATTATATATTTTTTCAATTTCTGCAAAAGTTCTATTGGAGTTTTGACAGGAGTTGCATTGATTTACAGATGGCTTTGGGTAGTATGGGATTTTCACAGTATTAATTCTACTGATACATAAACATGACATAGCTCTCCATGTTTTGTGTGTGTCTCCTTCAGGTTCTTTCACCAGAGTCTTACTGTTTTCAGTGTACACGTCTTTCACCTCCTTGGTTAGATTGATTTCTAAGTATTTTGTTGTTTTTGTTGCTACTTGAATGAGATTGTTTACTTTTTAAGACATTTCTTTGTAGTTAGAAGATGAATAAGTTCTGGGTATTTAATGCACATTATGATTATTACAATTAGCAACCTATACTTGAAAGTTCTTAGGAGAGTAGACCTTAAGTGTTCTCATTGTGAAAAGGAAATGTGACATGATGTAAGCATTAGCTAACACGATGGTGGTAATCATTTTTCAATATAGAAATTAATCAAAACAACCCATTGTACAGCTTAAACATACACAATGTAGTATATCAATTATATTGTGTAAAGCTGGGGAAAAATAGATCATTTTGGTTACTTTGTGGGGAAGATTGATTAGAGGGAAGAAAGGGGAAACAGGGCAGTTAAGAGGTTATTCTTATGGTCCAGATGGGAAATGAGACTTGGATTGAGTTATAAACATGGAACTGATGTGAAATAGTTGGATTATGATTAGTTTTTGGAGGTAGTGATGGCAGGACTTGCTCATGGTTTGGAAGTAGAAAATAAAACAAATGGCAGAATCCAGGGTGACTGTTAAGTTTTGGAATTAAACAACTGGGTGAATGATATTGCTATTTATTGAGATGGGAAGAACTTTCTGGAGAGGTATGGGTTGGGTAAGCAAGTGTTCCTTTTGGTGACATAAATTTCAGATGCCTGTTATATATCCATACTGCAACAGATAGTTGTATAGTTTATTTTGTGTCTCTTGGAATCTCAAATTTTTAAATCACTGCTTCATAAAAATAATCTATTAAATTAGAACATGGCAAATAGAAATTAGCTCACAGCTAGATAAAATTCAAGTCCTTAGATCAGTATTCAGAACAACTCTTTGCCTCCTTACTTAGCCTCATCAATCTCTATTCCTCTTTCACAATCTATGCTGTAATCATATCAAGCTATTTGTGGTTCCCCAGACTTAGCAGCAGCAGCAGCAGCAGCAACAGTGAGAATCAGCTTCCCAGGTGGCTCAATGACAAAGAATCCACCTGCCAAGCAGGAGATGCCTGTCAAGAGACGTGGGCTTGAGCAGTGAGAATGGCTGTACTCGTAGATGATCAGACTGTTTTGTTGAATGGATAAACATTTCTTTTCAAGTATTAGCCTCTTGTAAACTTGTAAAGTAGAAAAATTTACACAGTTCATTTCCTTAGACATTCTAAGTAGACAGACAGGACCTGGGAGGGACTGAGGAGAAGGCCTCTTACAGAGAATGATTGAAAAGTGTCCAGCATATCTCCTTTTACAGCCTTTAGTGATTTCATGTCTTGAGGTTTATACATGTCCCTGTTACTTAGGTTCTCTTAAAAATGTGAATCTTGGGGACAGAGAGTAGCCCATTGAGTCATGGCGTGAAAGGTGAGATCTTGTAGGAAAAGGGGCACTGAGCCAGGAGTCTTGAGTTCTGGGCTACAGGTAGTCTCAGTTCTCTTTCTGCTGCTGCTGCTGCGTTGCGTCAGTCGTGTCCGACTCTGTGCGACCCCAGAGACGGCAGCCCACCAGGCTCCCCCGTCCCTGGGATTCTCCAGGCAAGAGCACTGGAGTGGGCTGCCATTTCCTTCTCCAATGCATGAAAGTGAAAAGAGAAAGTGAAGTCGCTCAGTCGTGCCCGACTCTTAGCGACCCCATGGATTACAGCCCACCAGGCTCCTCTGTCCGTGGGATTTGCCAGGCAAGAGTGCTGGACAGTTCTCTTTCTAACCCAAGGCAAAAAAAGTCAGTCCTGAGGATTTGGCTATGATGGGGAATGGCAAATATGGGAAGCTGTGTACTACTTCTGCAGTTTTAACAATGAAATTCATTGGTCAGAAAGTCAATGCATATGATCTGGTGATAGAATTAGTCTTGGGGGTGATAGTAAAAGGGCATGAAAAATAGGATGGGAAGAAACAATGACTATTCAGAGGGGAGTAAAGTGGTACAAGTGATTTCAGTGGAGCATTATCTTTGAAGAAAAACAATACTTATTAATACCAGCCAGTCATAGAATAAAGGCCAGTGTGCTTTGAGAATGACATTCCTGATGTTGAGAATTTTCCATGCTCCATGCTCCTTTGTTTTCAAGTGAAACCTCACCAAATGTGGGGTAATGATGACAATCCTCATTCTTAATTGATAGCCTTGACATGGATTATGTTCTAAGTGTCCTAATTGTCTCAGCGAGGATTTGTTCAAGTTATTCAAATTTGCATGTCTAAACTGATATCCAGATGCTAAAAGCTTACAGACAGCCCCTTCCTTGTACAATTTTGAAACAGAGTTGACTATTATTAGCAACATCGTATAATGGGACCATTAAGAATCTTGGCACCAATCTGTCTTTCATTTTCAGTGTCAGGGGAGACAGATTTACTTGAACTCTGCAGAGCTGCCTAAGCCTTGTATCTTTAGGAAGGAGGCCGAAATGATTGTTGTATTGCTGAACACTGTAGTGGGTCTGTGGGGATCTCACAGACGAGGTTTTAGCAGAGCCTTGATGCCCAACCCTGTGTTACAAGACTCTTCATGTGTTAGTACCGGTGGCACTGGGTGGCTTTTATGTGTCAAAATACAATAATTGAAGTCTTATTCCCAAGGGAATGAAGAGGAAGCAAATATAAGCCCTTTCTGAATGCCAAGGCTGAAAGGAGACTAAGGGGATTGCTTGTCTTGCCTGGTAGCTAAAGTTTTATATTTCAGTTCTGGTATCCTTTACAGCCTTTCCCTCTTATTGTCTTCCTACATGAATTCTCTGCATTAGCTGTGTTAATCTACTCATGGTCCTTCAAATGTAAGTTTTCTGTTTTCACCACATTAGCTTTCCAAATGCTATTTCGCTTTCCCCAAATGCACTTCTCTTTCCTCTCCAATTCTTTAAAAGTACTCAGTCATCCAAAGGCTGGCTCTCATTCCATCTTCTTCTTCTTCTTTATTTTTAAAAACTAAAAAAAAAAAAA
Organism: Oreotragus oreotragus; assembly: GCA_006410675.1. NCBI lineage: Eukaryota > Metazoa > Chordata > Mammalia > Artiodactyla > Bovidae > Oreotragus > Oreotragus oreotragus. Next base: position 588,834 of record SJYX01009710.1, on the reverse strand, counting down.
GTTGGCTGTGGCAGGCAGCATGCAGAATCTTAGTTCTCTGACAAGGGATTTAACCAATGCCCCAGGAAATCCCTCGTTCCATCTTCTTTGTAAAGTTCTTCCTGTTTCCTATTACTTACAATCACAGAGCCTCTCTTCTTCACCACCTAAACTCTTTCATTTAGATAGTATGTACCAAGGTCTTACTCTGCTGGGCATTGGGCCTGGAGCTGACGATGAAACTGAGTGAATCAGATGACCTTGCACGGCCCTTCAAGAACTCTCAATCTAATGGGGTGGAAAGATGTTAATTAGTTGTTCAGTTCAGTCACTCAGTCGTGTCCAACTCTTTGAGACCCCGTGAACTGCAGCACGCCAGGCCTCCCTGTCCATCACCAACTCCTGGAGTTTACTCAAACTCATGTCCATTGAGTCAGTGATGTCATCCAACCATCTCATCCTCTCTCGTCGCCTTCTCCTCCTGCCCTCAATCTTTCCCAGCATCAGGGTCTTTTTGAATGAGTCAGCTCTTCACATCAGATGGTCAAAATATTGGAGTTTCAGCTTCAACATCAGTCCTTCCAATGAACACCCAGGACTGATTTCCTTTAGGATGGACTGGTTGGATCTGCTTGCAGTCCAAGGGACTTTCAAGAGTCTTCTCCAACACCACAGTTCAAAAGCATCAATTAGTTGTTATATTACAGCTAATATTTGTAGTGTTTACTGTGTTCCAAGAACTTCATTTGATAGAATTTTGGTTAATCCTTACAACAGCTTTATTGAACCTTATCCTTTATGAGATAGCTTCTGTTATTTTTCCCATTTCACAGATCAGAAAATTGAGGGTAAAGGGGTTAAATAACTTGTCCAGGACCATCCAAATGCTGTAGTGGTTTCTGAACATAAGGAGTCTTAAAGCATGTAAACACATTTCTCCAGGCCTGTAGCTATTATTTATAAGTTCCTTTTGCTATAATTCACCCATATTTTCCCCAGTAGTTTCAAAATTTCCCAGATTACTTTCCCAGATTTCGTGGATAATCATAAGCCTAGACGAAGTCTGAATTATCACTAGTATTTAAATGCTTATGTTCAAATAAATATTTTTTCTCAAATATCCCTCTTTCCCTTGAGCTCTGTTGTTTGCTGTATATACTTTTAATTTTATTATCATTTCTTGCTGGACAGATCCCTTTACTACTAGGTAAAGCTTCTCTCAGTTCCTGGTAATATTCTTTGTTTTTAGGTTTGTCTAATATTGACATGGCCAACATGGATTTCTTTTAATTGGTTTTTGCATGGTGTGTCTTTTTCCTATCTTTATTCTTTTAATCTATATGTGTCTTTACACTTAAAATAGATTTCTTGTAGATGGCTATTTTTAAATCTATTGTTAGATTACTTATATTTAGTTACTGATACAGTTTAGATTAAAATCTTCCATGCTTACATTTGTCTTCTGTTTGTTCCATCAGTTCTTTGTTCCTTTTGCCCCCTTTTTTCTGCCTGTAATTAGATTGAATATTTTTATTTTATCTCCATTTTCAGTAATTGTTTATAACTGTTAAATTTTGCTTGTGGTTGCCTTCAGTTTATATCTTCAATTAACCATGGCCTCTAGTCTAATAATATTAACTGCCTTGTGTGTATGGTTAGGGCATTATAACAGTATTCTCTCAATTTCCCCTGCCTCTTTTTGTGCTATCGTTTCCCTGTATTTAATTCCATTCATGTTATAAACTCAAAAGACTTTGCTATAATTTTTACTTTAGCTAATTGTCTTTTGTGTCATTCAAATTGGTGAAAAAGGATTTAAATTTACCCTCATTTATGTTTTACAAGATCTTTTCATTTCTTTGTTTACATCCAAGTCTGTCAGGTATCATATTGATTCTGTTTGAAGAACTGCTTTTAACAGTTTTTTTGTGTGTTTGTTTGTAGTGCAAGTTTGCTGGAAACCAGTTCTATCAATTTCTGTTTGCCTGAGAAAGCAAACACTTTATATTTTACTTGGTATAGAATCCTAATTTAATAGTTTCTTCTTTCAGCACTACAGCCATTCATACCATTGTTTCTCGGGCTTGCACAGATGGAAAATCTGCTATCGCCCTTGTCTTTATTTTATGAAGGTATTATGTTCTCCTACACCCCCTCTGGTTGCTTTCAAGATTTTTCACTTTGTCTTTGTTTTTAACATTTAAATATGATTTTTCTAGGGGTGTGTGTGTGTTCAGTTCAGTTCAGTCGCTCAGTCGTGTCCGACTCTTTGCCACCCCATGAATCACAGAATGCCAGGCCTCCCTGTCCATCAGCAGCTCCTGGAGTTCACTCAGACTCTCATCCATCGAGTCAGTGATTTGAAACAGCTCAACTGGAATTCCATCACCTCCACTAGCTTTGTTCATAGTGATGCTTTCTAAGGCTCACTTGACTTCACATTCCAAGATGTCTGGCTCTAGATTAGTGATCACATCTTCATGATTATCTGGGTCGTGAAGCTCTTTTTTGTACAGTTCTTCCGTGTATTCTTGCCACCTCTTCTTAATATCTTTGGTTTCTGTTAGGTCCATACCATTTCTGTCCTTTATCAAGCCCATGTTTGCGTGAAATGTTCCCTTGATATCTCTAATTTTCTTGAGATCTCTAGTCTTTCCCATTCTGTTGTTTTCCTCTGTTTCTTTGCATTGATCACTGAAGAAGGCTTTCTTATCTCTTCTTGCTATTCTTTGGAACTCTCCATTCAGATGCTTATATCTTTCCTTTTCTCCTTTGCTTTTCACCTCTCTTCTTTTCACAGCTATTTGTAAGGCCTCGCGAGACAGCCATTTTGCTTTTTTTGCATTTCTTTTCCATGGGGATGGTCTTGATCCCTGTCTCCTGTACAATGTCACAAACCTCATTCCATAGTTCATCAGGCACTCTATCAGATCTAGGCCCTTAAATCTATCTCTCACTTCTACTGTATAATCATAAGGGATTTGATTTAGGTCATAACTGAATGGTCTAGCAGTTTTCCCTACTTTCTTCAATTTGAGTCTGAATTTGGTAATAAGGAGTTCATGATCTGAGCCACAGTCAGCTCCTGGTCTTGTTTTTGTTGACTGTATAGAGCTTCTCCATCTTTGGCTGCAAAGAATATAGTCAATCTGATTTTGGTGTTGACCATCTGGTGANAGTTCATGATCTGAGCCACAGTCAGCTCCTGGTCTTGTTTTTGTTGACTGTATAGAGCTTCTCCATCTTTGGCTGCATAGAATATAGTCAATCTGATTTTGGTGTTGACCATCTGGTGATGTCCATTCCCAGATAATACTAATGCTGATGCTGTGCACATCACACTTTGAGCTACAAGAGTCTTTTCATTCTTTAGTCACCAAGTTGTGTCTGACTATTTTGTGATCCCATGGACTGTAGCCCACCAGGATCCTTTCTGTCCATGGGATTCTCCAGGGAAGAATACTGGGGTGGATTGCCACTTCCTTCTCCAGGGGGTCTTCTTGACCCAGGGATTGAATCTGAGTCTCCTCCATTGGTAGGTGGATTCTTTACCCCTGAGTCACCAGGGAGGTTCCTGGCAAGGGTGTAGCTAATGTATTTTACACACAATACAGCAGTTTCAATGCCCAAGTCTTGGGAGTGTTGGAAAAGCATCTCTCATGGATAATCTTTCTTAATGTCAACCTCTTTTCTTCTCCTAATTAATTGATTAAAAAAAATCCTTCTCTTGTCTTTAGTCCTTTCTCTTAATAAATGTATAGCAATTAATATACTCCCTAGCTTCTTTGATCTTAGAAGATCATTTTTATTTCCTTTGAATGAATACATATGTTCATACTTGTTACCACATGAAGTTCACCTTTTTCTAGCATCTCTCTCCAGACTTATTCAAGAGCTAAAATTTTTTGCTCTTTCTCCACCATCATCCTTAGCATAAATTTAATAGTTATTCTTGTTCAGTCACTCAGTTGTGTCCAACTATTTTGTGACTCCACGAACTGTAGCCTGCTAGGCTCCTCTGTCCTTGGGATTTCCCAGGCAAGAGAACAGGCGTGGGCCCATTTCTTTCTCCAGGGAAATTTAGTAGATTATTGCGTTAAAATTGTATCTGTCTTATATCTTATTAATATATTTCATTTATTCTTCCACTAGACTAACATTGGAAGATATCAGTCCTAATTTTCTCTTCCCCCAATCACTAATGATAGCTATTAGAGCAAGACTGATGTGGTAATTCAGGACTATATACACCCATGGGCACACATATATACACACAGTCTAGAAAGTACAGATACATATATGGCTAAATTAACTTTTCTTTGTTTCACATTAAAAAAAAAATAAGTCAATAAGAGTTGTGAATGTGTGAAAAGTGAAAGTCTCTCAATTGTGTCTGACTCTGTGACACCATGGACCATAGGCCACCAGGTTCTTCTGTCTGTGAAATTCTCCAGGCAAGAATACTGGAGCGGGTAGTCATTCCCTTCTCCAGGGGATCTTTCCAACCCAGGGATCAAACCCCAACCTTCTGCATTGCAGGCAGATTCTTTACTGTCTGAGCCACTGGAGAAGCCCAATATGAAATGCATATGGTGAGAAAAGACACCTAAATTTGACTCTAAAAATATGAATAATTTCCATAAAATTATGTCAAGAACTGTTTGAATTATTTTTCCATATTTTTGACTCTTAGAAATGAAAATAAGCAAATAAAGTGGAGGATAAGTAAACATCCTAGTCTTCATGGCTTTATGGTATGAAAGATTTGAAGTAATATAGAGAACATCTACTTCTGTATTCTATGAGGGTCCCCTGGTGGCTCAGATGGTAAAGCATCTGTCTATCAATGTGGGAGACCTGGGGTCAATCCCTGGGTCAGGAAGATTCCCTGGGGAAGGAAATGGCAACCAACTCCAGTACTCTTGCCTAGAAAATCTCATGGATGGAGGAGCCT
>SJYX01009710.1:550988-582147 GCA_006410675.1 Oreotragus oreotragus | reverse complement strand
TTTTTTTTTTCTTGTATGTAAATTTGAAAGTTACACAGCATTCAGGCAATGAAAACACTATAGCATATTGAAAAGTATATGAGAGAGAGATGAAGGAAAGAAGGAAGGAAGGGCACTTATTTTAGGAAAATTCAGTACCCATGTTTTAGCCAAGTTTTAAAAGTTTATTTTGTATTATGTTGACTTTTAAAAATTATACAACTACAATCTCTTTTGACTACATTTCTTATTCATTTTCCTAACAACTACCATTTTATGATTTATGATGATCCTTCATGTTCTGATAAATTTATAGCTTGGTGCATTTTGCAAAAACTCAAATCTGAACAGTAACATTTTTTTCCCCTGAAAATCCTTGCACAATAAGCAAATTGCTTAGGAGATGAAGAATGAAAAATAACCATATTTTCTTGTGAAAGGTCAGGTATTGCAAATTTGTATTGCAAATCTAGCTTTGCAGTAGCTAGAAATAATAGCTTTTGAAATTTAGGACTCAGTCTTAGATAGGTATGTGTTGGTGGGATCAATTTCTTTTTTTTTTTTTTCCTTAAAGAGGATTCAGACTAGTCTCAGGTCTTACTCTGGCTTTTTAAAATATGGTTAACATGCATTGATCATATGATTTAAATTTTTATCTATAACAGCTAACTTTTCTACTCCTTATTAGGAAAAATACTAGATTTGTATAAACATAATTTTGGTTTTTGCATTGCTGAAACTCACCATTTGTATTGGAATACATTCTTAAATAAATGTGGCTATGTTATATATTATTTTCATATGCATATCTTGCTTTATTTTATCTTTTGCTAATGACTTATCACTTGTTATGTATCTTAAATTTATTTTAGACTTTGGAAATGATGTTTGACAAAAAGCAAATTCAAGTGGTTTTCTTAAGTTCAAATTGGGTTGTATAGCAGCAGAGATAATTCACAACACTGCATCTGGCCCAGGAACTGTTAGCAAAGGTACAGGGCAATGGTAGTTCAAGAAGTTTTACAAAGGAAACGAGCCCTGAAGATGAGGAGCACTTTGGCTGGCAATGAAAAGTTAACGGTGATCAATTGAGAGCCATCATTGAAGCTGATCTAATAAGTACATGAGAACTTGCCAAAGAACTCAACACTGACCATTCTACAGTCATTTGGCATTTGAAGTAAATTGGAAAGCTGAAAATATTCAATAATTGGGTGCCTCATGAGCTGAACCAGAAATCAAAAAAAATTGTTATTTTGAAGTGTCGTCTTCTCTCTATGCAACAGCAATGAACCATTTCTCCATCTGGTTGTGACATGTGGTGCAAAGTAGATATTATACAACAGCTGACAACAGCCAGCTCAGTGAGAAGAAACTCCAAAGAAAGCCAAACTTGCTCCAAACTTGCACCAAAAAAAGCTCATGATCACTGTTGGGTGGTCTGCTGCTGGTCTGACCCACTACAGCTTTCTGAATCTCAGTGAAACCATTACATCTGAGAAGTATGCTCAGCAGGTTGATAAGATGCACCAAAACTAACACCTACCGCTGGCATCACTTAACAGAATGGGATCAGTTCTCCTCCATGACAATGCCTGACCACATGTCACACAACCAGCACTTCAAAAATTGAGTGAATTTGACTATGAATTTTTGCCTCATCTTCCATATCCACATGACCTTTCATCAACCAACTACCACTTTTTCAAGTATCTCAATAACCTTTTGCAGGAAAATTGCTTTATTTCTCATTGGCAAAAAGATGTTGATTGTAATGGTTCCTATTTTGAATAACAAAGATGTATTTGAACCTAGTTATAATGATTAAAATTTCAGGCTCTGAAATAGCTGATTACTTTTGCACCAGCCTAATAGCTACCTGTAAACTGTTGTATTACCTATCACCAGAACCTGGTCTATAATTTGTGTATCCATTGCAAATGCAAATGTGGGCTCCTTGTTCAAGTATTCTTAAGAATTTCAAGATGGCAGCATCAGAAGATTAAGTCCAGACAAAGACTTTCTAAGTGTGGGACCCTCTCTCCACATAAGTCACACCCCTATGAAACCTGTCACTAGCAGTTTAATGTAGGATAAAATGTTTAAATATAGGATACAAATGGAAATATGCACTGGAGAAACTTGGTATTTTAGAGTGAGTGTGTGTGCACAAAGGACTGATGCTGAGGCTGAAACTCCAATACTTTGGCCACTTCATGCGAAGAGTTGACTCATGGAAAAGAACCTGATGCTGGGAGGAATTGGGAGCGGGAGGAGAAGGGGATGACAGAGGATGAGATGGCTGGATGGCATAACCAACTCGATGCACATGAGTTTGGGTGAAGTCCGGGAGTTGGTGATGGACAGGGAGGCCTGGTGTGCTGCTATTCATGGGGTCGCAGAGAGTCGGACACGACTGAGCGACTGAATTGAACTGATCTTTAATCAGATATAAGATTAAAACTTTCTCCTTTAATTTTTTGGTCTGGTTTATGGTGACTTATGATATCCATCTTATTTCTTTTTATGTACTGATTATTAGGAATCTGGATAAGGAAATGGCAACCCACTCCAGTATTCTTGCCCGGAGAATCCTGTGGACGGAGGACCCTGGTGGGCTGGCATTTATGGGGTCACACTAAGTTGGACACGACTGAAATGACTTAGCATGCATAGCATAGCATGCATGTATGTGTGTGCATGTGTGTGTGTTTAATATTGTCTTTTGACATCATTCATATGCAGTTTCAGGAACTGATACAGAGAGTGCTTCTGTACCCTTTACCCAGATCCTCCCAATGACAACGTTTTGAAAAACTAGAATGCGTATCACAACTAGGATATTGAGACCGATACATAAAATTTTTGTCACCACAGGAATCTTCATTTTACTTTTTAATAACCACATCCACTTCTGGCCTGGCCACCACTTATCTGTTCTCCATCTCTATAATTTAGTCAACATTTCAGGGATGGTGTTTCCGTGGAATACAGTATATAACGTTTTGGGACTGGCTGTTTTCATTTGGCATAATCCATGCTCATGAGTAGCAGTTCATAGTATGAATATACTGTGATTTGTTTAGGCAGTCACCAGATGAAGAATTCTAGGTTGTCTGTAATTTGGAACTATGGTGGATAAAGCTACTATGAATATTCCTTTACACATGTCTTTGGAATAAAAGCCTAGACGAGCCATTTCTCTGTACAATAGTTACAGGTTTACCTAAAAACCTACAAACTCTTCCTTTCTTAAATTCTCACCAGTTATGTAAGAGTTATTCAGCTTCTCAGCATCTTTACTAACATGTTTATTTAATTATTTCTAATTTTAGTCATTCACATAGTTCTATAGTGATACCATACTGGGGCTTTACTTTGCATTTTTCTGATGACTCAGTGTTACTTAATAAATTTTCATGAGCTTATGTACATATGTGTGTGTGTGTGTATGTATTTGGTGAAGAGTTTTTTTCTTTTCTTATTTATTTATTTTTGCTCATTCTCTAACTGGATTATTTGTGCCATGAAATTTGAGTTTTAAGCATTCTCTATATTTTCTACATAGCAATTTGTTGCTGGATATGTGATTTGCAAATAAATTCTTTTTATCTATAGACTTTCTTTTAATACTTTTGACAGGGACCATTGCAAAGAAAAGAAGTTTAATTTATAATATTTTTTCTTTTATGGAACATATTTTTGGTGTCAAGGATAAGAACTCTGCCTAGTTTTGGATTTCAAAGATTTTTTCTAAGTTTTCTAAAAGTTTTATCATTTTATTTTTAAATCCATTCTCTGCTTGGAGTTAATGTTTATGAAAGGCATGAGACATAGTTATTTTTCCCATATGAATATTCTATTTCTCTGGCACCATTTGTTAAAAGATAGTCTTTTTTTTTTTTAATTATCTTTGCACCTATGTATAAGATGAGCTGGATGTGTTAGGATGAGTCAAATTCAGGATTTTCTATTGTATTCCACTGATCTATGTGTCTTTTTTTTTTTTTTTTCTGTCAATACCAAACTATCTTGATTACTTGAACATGGCTTGAAATTAGATAGACTTGTATTTCCCATTTTATTCTTCTTTTGAAAATTGTTTTAATCTTTTGCCTTTCTATATAAGTTTTAAAATATGTTGTTTATATCTACAAAAATATTGCTGGAGTTTTAATAGGAATTGTGTTAACCTGTATATCATTTGGGAGAAAGTTGACATATTTACCACATTGAATCTTCAAATCCATTAAAGTATTCTTCCTTTTATGTAGTTTGATTACTTTCATCAGCATTACATAATTTTGACATAAAATTCCTATACATGTTTTCCTAGATTTACATCTAAATATTTCCTTTTAACAACTGTAAATGGTATTGTACTTTTAAATTTTGTGTCCTATGTTTCTTGCTTATTGTACAAAGATAGAGTCAAGTTTTAAATGTTAATCTTGCATGTATCACATGACCTTGCGGACTCACTAATTCACCCTAGAATTCTTTAATTTCTTCTTTTCCAGTGGGTGTGTTTTTTTTCTCTTTTCTTGCTCTGTTTCATTGGCTTTATTGAATAAGAATGTGTTTTCCTGATATTTGGGGGGAAAATTTGATCTTTACCATTGACTGCAATGATAAATGTAGCTTTTGGGGGGAGGGAGATCTGTAACAAATTGAGAAAAGTTTTCTCTATTTCTGTGTTTCTGAGAGTCTTTTTTTTTGTTTTCATTTTATATTGGAATATAGCTAATTTACAATGTGTTATTTTCAGGGATACAGCAGTGATTCAACTATACATATACATATATCTATTCCCTCAGATTATTTTCTCATTTAGATTATTACAGAATATTGAGGAGAATTTCCTGTGCTAAGTAGGTCCTTGCTATTTATCTGTCTTACAAATAGTAGTGCGTGTATACCAAAATCCTAAAGTGGTTAGTGAATTTTGTCAAAGGATTGTCCACATCTGTTAAGGCAATCAGATGATTTTCCTTCCTTAGCTTATTGGTATAATAGGTTACATTGTTTTATTTTTTAACATTAAACCAGACATGTTTCTCTGGAATAATTCCACTTGGTCATAGTGTATAATCTTTTCATACAACCTTGAACACTGTTTCCTAGTATTCTGTTGAGGAATGTTGCGCATATATTCATGAGGAGTATTTCTCTGTAGTTTTACTGCTTTGCTATCTGATTCTCTTAAGGCAATGCTCGCTTTATAAGGTGGGATGGGGAATGTTTCCTTCTCATATCTACTTATATTGTATCTGAAACAAATTTCTTATAAAGAGCATACAAGTATACCACATTTTAAGATCTACCCTACTAATCTCTGTCTTATTTGGTGTATTATCTTGACATGTTAGGGCTTCTGTCTCCCATTTGGTTTTTTGTTGTCTATATTTTTTCTCCATGTTTTGTTTCTCAGTTGTACTTCATGTCTTCCTATTGGTTAATTGAAAATTTTTAGACTTCTATTTTGATTTATCTATAGTGTTTTGATTATTTTTTTAAATAGAGAAATTTTAATGATAGCTCTGGGTTATTGTGGTGGTGGGGTAGTTGCTTATTCATGTTCGACTCTTGCAATCCCATGGACTACAGTCCACCAGGTTCCTCTGTCCATGACATTGTATTCATATATAACTTATTACACTCTAGTGTTATAATTTTACTGATTTTATTAAAGTTCAAAAACCTCACCTGTCTTATGTCCCTTTACTTTCTCATATTTATAAATATTTGTCTCAATTTCTTTTGTACACTTAAAACCATATCAGACAATGTTATAACATTTTTCTTTACAATGAAACATAGTTTAGAAAAATTCAGTGATGAAATTAATCCTATTGTATTTATAATTTTGCTTACCACATTCCTTTTATTCCCTGATGCTTCAAATTTCCTCATTTTGTCATTCTGGTTTTGTTTAGGGAAAAAACTTCATTTAGCCCTTCTTTGTGGTAGTTCTGCTGATGATAAAAGTTTTCCTTTTGTATAAGTATGTCTTGATTTCCCTTTCAGTCATGAAGGATATTTTTACTGTGTGTAGGCTCTTTGATTGAAAGGACTTTTCTTTCAGTATTCTAAATAATTGTGCCACTTCTTTCTGACTCCAGGGACTTCTANCTTTGTGGTAGTTCTGCTGATGATAAAAGTTTTCCTTTTGTATAAGTATGTCTTGATTTCCCTTTCAGTCATGAAGGATATTTTTACTGTGTGTAGGCTCTTTGATTGAAAGGACTTTTCTTTCAGTATTCTAAATAATTGTGCCACTTCTTTCTGACTCCAGGGACTTCTAATAAAAAATCTGCTGTCATTTGTATTGTTTTTCCCCTCTAAATGCAAGGTGTTTTTTTCTGTATACTTTCAAGATTCTTTTCCTCATCTTTAGTTTTTAGTGACTAAGTATTATATCTCCCGGCATGGATTTTTTGGGGACTTAATCTGTTAGGGGTTCACTCAGTATTTACATGTATGCATACAAAACATAATAAATTGTATTATTAGAAAAGATGGGAACACATTTACTTGATCTTTTCTAAGAATTAGTTACCTAACCCACTGAGGATTGCCCTATGGCAGGTGTTCAAAAACTTAATATTAAAAAATGTCTATTTGCATGTCTACTTCTTTATGGCATAGGCCACAGATAAAAGAAACACAAGTAGCAAAATAACCATATATTAAATAGTTTATCATATCTGGCATTATGGACTTTTTCCCTATTAAATTGGTAAAAATTGGAGAAAATTGAAAAAGAAAGAGGATAGAAATGAAAAAAANTTTGGTTAGGACTAAGTTATAACCCAGTATACACTTCAGAATGAGCTGAAGGTATGTCCACATGCAGACAGACATGGGTAATATCTTTTAAAAGTTGTTCATTGGGCTGCGCTGGGTTTTCATTACAGCACGCAGAGTCTTCAGTTGCAGCATGTGAACTCTTAGTTGTGGCATTGGGCTCTAATTCCCTGACCAGGGATGGAACCTGGGCCCCCTGCGTCAGCAGCATGCAGTCTTAGCCACTGGACCACCAGGGAAGTCCCTCACAATATGGTCTTTCTGAAAATCCCAATAATGCTGATTCTCTTTTTGGTAGTTTAAGCTGTTCGTGATTGATGGGTTGATGCCCTGCCTTCTCGCTGTAGCTTTGCCCAACTCCTTTGACCAGTGGGGATGGTCTCTGAGGTCTTGGATTTCTTCTTGAGTCTAAATTCCTCCCCGTTGCACGAAATCATTGCCAGCATGGCGGGACAAGATTTTTCAAGCCGTATCTTCTTTTTGCTTCTTACTGCATTTCTTCTCCTTGTCCAGAGAGACAAATATTACTCACCCATTGCCTTAGGGAAAGTCTTGACAGTGTAGACACTCAGAACTGAAGTGTCAGATTCCTTGAGATTTAAAGTTTATCTCAGAAAATGTTTAAGCAATACCTGTCTAGTTATTAGTCCCTGTAGGAGAGCTCAGTCTGACTCTGAAGATGACTGGCCTCTCCTTGGGTGAACCAGTCTTCACTTGAGTGAGCTCGGTTACACCAGCTATGCTAATCGGCTCTGAGTTCCTCCTCACTGCTGACCAGTGATTACGGCAGGACCAGGGATCACAAAGCAGGAAGCACGCGCTGGTTGGCCTCTAAGCTGCTCAGCTTCCTTTCTAAATCTCCCCTTGTGGACATCCATCTTCTACAAATGACCAGAGTCCTGGAAAGACCCAGGAAAGCAGAGTTGGGCTGTGAACACCTAGGTGGTAGCCAGTGATGTCATGAGAACCCAGAGCCTCTGTGGGCACTAAAGTCTATAATAAGTATTCACCAGGTACAAGCTGAAGGCAGCACCATAGAACTGGAAGGCACACAACATCCCATGGAAGATTAAGTCAGAAAACGGACGTGTTTCAGTTGTGTCTTCCTATGTGCAAACCACCCCAATCTTAGTGGCTTAAAACAAAACCGTTTCTCTGCTTATGATTTTGTGACTTAGAGGTTTGAATTGGGATCAGGTAATGGTTTTCTCTGGTGGTCTTTGCTACTGGGCGAAACAGCACATGACCAGACTAGATTCAAGAAGAGAGGAAAATAAGCACTGCTCCTTAATGGGGAAAGTGGCAAGGCCATTCTGCAAAGGTACCTGCTCATGGATATGGGAACAGTTGCAACTGCCTGTGCAGACAAACCATAGTGTATATACCTCAGCACTTAACATAGTGCTTACATTTAGCTTCATAGGCAGTGAGTCAGTGGGAATGATGATGGTGGTGAGAAACACAATGGTCTGAAAGTTCGCTGAAAAACAATCAGCAGTATGACTTAGGATCTCAAATTCATTGAGAGAAGATGAAAAGGGTAAGAAATATCAATAACTTACATCCTCNAGATGGTTGGATGGCATCACGGACTCGATGGAGGTGAGTCTGAGTGAACTCCGGGAGATGGTGATGGATAGGGAGGCCTGGCGTGCTGCGATTCATGGGGTCGCGAAGAGTCGGACACGACTGAGCAACTGAACTGAACTGAACTGAACTGAACTGAATGGGTTGCCTTGAAGACGAACAGAGATCATTCTGTCGTTTTTGAGATTGCATCCAAGTACTGCATTTCGGACTCTCTTGTTGACCATGATGGCTACTCCATTTCTTCTGAGGGATTCCTGCCCGCAGTAGTAGATATAATGGTCATCTGAGTCAAATTCACCCATTCCAGTCCATTTTAGTTCACTGATTCCTAGAATGTCAACATTCACCCTTGCCATCTCGTTTGACCACTTCCAATTTGCCTTGATTCATAGACCTGACATTCCAGGTTCCTATGCAATATTGTTCTTTATAGCATCGGATCTTGCTTCTATCACCAGTCACTTCCACAACTGGGTATTGTTTTTGCTTTGGCTTCATCCCTTCATTCTTTCTGGAGTTATTTCTCCACTGATCTCCAGTAGCATATTGGGCACCTAATGACCTGCGGAGTTCCTCTTTTGATATCCTATCATTTTGCCTTTTCATACTGTTCATGGGGTTCTCAAGGCAAGAATACTGAAGAAGCTTGCCATTCCCTTCTCCAGTGGACCACATTCTGTCAGACCTCTTCACCATGACCTGCCCGTTGTGGGTTGCCCCACAGGCATGGCTTGGTTTTATTGAGTTAGATAAGGCTGTGGTCCTAATGTGATTAGATTGACTAGTTTTTTGTGAGTATGGTTTCAGTGTGTCTGCTCTCTGATGCCCTCTTGAAACACCTACCATCTTACTTGGGTTTCTCTTACTTTCGGCCTGGGGTATCTCTTCTCGACTGCTCCAGCAAAGCACAGCCGCTGCTCCTTACCTTGGAAGAGGGGTATCCCCTTACCGCCGTCGTTCCTGGCCTTCAATGTTGCATAGCTCCTCTAGGCCCTCCTGCGCCTGCGATGCTCTTCCTGGCCGCTGGCCCTGGCCTCGGGCGTGGGTGGCTCCTTCCAGCTGCTGCCCCTGGCCTCGGGCTTGGGGTGTTAGTCATATTTATTTTAAATTCTCTGTTTGTTAGTTCTAATATTGGGTTCATTTTGTAATCTGGTTTTGTTGTTTATTTTGTCCCTTGACCATGAGTTGTTTCTTTTGCTTAAATTTTTATGTATCTCACATTCTCAGATTTTTTGCTTGAAAGTTGATCTATCTGTGACATTAGAGACTGAGATAAATAGCATTTCAGCCTGGAAATGGGAGCATGTCATCTTTTGCTGGGCTTTCCAAGTGAAGGGTTGTATGAATCTGACTAGGAGTGGGACTGAGTTTGAGTTTTATTATTATTGTACTTCTGTCCAACTACAGATTCCTGTATTGCTGCCCTGTACTGGGCTGGCAACTGATTTGTTGGAGAGTTTCTGTTTCACCTTTAGCTTTAAGCTTTTCCTTTATATCCGAACCTCAGAGAGGTCTCTCCTTGCAGTCTTGACCTTCTCCGGGAAGCAGACTGTGGTTGTTTTTGACTCAGGGCCTGATCGCCTGATGGGGGAGATGTTCCTCACTAGCATTAGACAGGCCCTGTGTCCCTCGTGTCTAGAGTGGGGCTTTTTCAGTGACCCTGTCCTTTTGCCAGAACTGGAATACCTCTCCTTTTCTCCAGAGAAGGGAATTTTTCCATTTTCCCTTCCCGTAATCCCCATGGGTCCTCGTATTGGGCACCTGCACTGCTTACTTGCCCTTACTCCAGCTACTTAGTTTTTGTTTCATAATGGAAAAAGAGCTAGATGGGACTTTGTGTATTTTTTAGAGAGAAAGCCAGTCCCAAATCTAGGCTTGCACTGCTGTGGAGGCTTTCTCTTGTCTTTCACCGTGACCTTGATCTTTCTTATGATCACTGGTGAAGGTCTTGCCAGTGGGGTTGCAGCCACCAGAGTTTCTATAGGCTCATACTAGCTCACATTCAGTCATAGCCATGTGTTAGAGTCTCCTAACTCATCTGTCGGAGAAGGCAATGGCACCCCACTCCAGTATTCTTGCCTGGCAAATACCATGGATAGAGGAGCCTGGTAGGCTGCAGTCCATGGGGTCACTGAGGGTCAGACACAACTGAACGACTTCACTTTCACTTTTCACTTTCATGCATTGGAGAAGGAAATGGCAACCCACTCCAGTACTCTTGCCTGGAGAATCTCAGGGATGGGGGAGCCTGGTGGGCTGCTGTCTGTGGGGTCGCACAGAGTCAGACACAACTAAAGCGATGCAGCAGCAGCAGCAACCCCTCTGTAAGGAAGTCCTGGTTTCTTTGTATGCACTGAGTCTGCCTGTATCTTGTTTTTCTACGAAGGTGCCTGTTTTTCCTTAGATTTCCTTAGATTCCTTAGATTTTCTTAGATTCCTTAGATTTCCTTAGATTCCAGCATTTTCTGGCTTCAAGAAAAGTTCAGATTTTGTTCATTATCCATATTTTTCCTGTTAGAGTGACAGCGATACACCTTTAAGTTTGCTCTATCCCAGGTGGAATGTAACCTCAGTTAATTAAAAGAAAAATAAAATTACACAGCTTTGAATGGAGGTTGCCAATTTAATGAGTTTGGTGGGATGAAGAATTAGAATTGTGGTAAAGGGTGAATTCAGTTGTACAATCTGTAAGGGGAAGGGCAAGGAATAAAGCCGTGTGCTCTGAAGGTGGCCAAAGAATAAGAACCAAGCACCAGGAGGCCTGAAGGGGGAAGGCAGGGCTGTACACCGGTGTCTTGTCATGCGGGTTGGTCAGCGGCGGTGAGCAGGGTGAGAAAAGGTCTGAAATGTTTTTAAATGGCACATCCACGTGTTACAGTTCATTGACACCCATAAGGGGAAAAGTATTATGTTCCAAATGTGAGAAGACTGAAAAGGAGAGATCTAAGAGACTTTTGGAAGGAGGATAGCCATGGCTTTCCCTGTCTAGTTCAGGCTTTAGTACTAACAATGTGTGAGCATGAGGCAGAAAACAAGACCAAACGAAGCAAAACAGCCTTCTTATCCAAAACAGACAAAATGAAAGTATTAGTTGTGAGATCTAAGAGACTTTTGGAAGGAGGATAGCCATGGCTTTCCCTGTCTAGTTCAGGCTTTAGTACTAACAATGTGTGAGCATGAGGCAGAAAACAAGACCAAACGAAGCAAAACAGCCTTCTTATCCAAAACAGACAAAATGAAAGTATTAGTTGCTCAGTCATGTCCGACACTTTGCAACCCCATGGGCCTCAGGCTCCTCTGTCCATGGAATTCTTCAGGCAAGAGTTGGGTTGCCATTTCCTTCTCCAGGGGATCTTCCTAACCCAGGGATCAAACCTGGGTCTCCTGCCTTGCATGTTCATTGGGCTGCGCTGGGTTTTCGTTACAGCACGCAGGGTCTTCAGTTGCAGCATGTGAACTCTTAGTTGTGGCATTTGGGCTCTAATTCCCTGACCAGGGATGGAACCTGGGCCCCCTGCGTCAGCAGCATGCAGTCTTAGCCACTGGACCACCAGGGAAGTCCCTCACAATATGGTCTTTCTGAAAATCCCAATAATGCTGATTCTCTTTTTGGTAGTTTAAGCTGTTCGTGATTGATGGGTTGATGCCCTGCCTTCTCGCTGTAACTTTGCCCAACTCCTTTGACCAGTGGGGATGGTCTCTGAGGTCTTGGATTTCTTCTTGAGTCTAAATTCCTCCACGTTGCACGAAATCATTGCCAGCATGGCGGGACAAGATTTTTCAAGCCGTGTCTTCTTTTTGCTTCTTACTGAATTTCTTCTCCTTGTCCAGAGAGACAGATATTACTCACCCATTGCCTTAGGGAAAGTCTTGACAGTGTAGACACCCAGAACTGAAGTGTCAGATTCCTTGAGATTTAAAGTTTATCTCAGAAAATGTTTAAGCAATACCTGTCTAGTTATTAGTCCCTGTAGGAGAGCTCAGTCTGACTCTGAAGATGACTGGCCTCTCCTTGGGTGAACCAGTCTTCACTTGAGTGAGCTCGGTTACACCAGCTATGCTAATCGCCTCTGAGGTCCTCCTCATGCTGACCAGTGATGACGGCAGGACCAGGGATCATGCAGCAGGAAGCACACACTGGTTGGCCTCTAAGCTGCTCAGCTTCCTTTCTAAGTCTCCCCATGTGGACATCCATCTTCTACAATTGACCAGAGTCCTGGAAAGACCCAGGAAAGCAGAGTTGGGCTGTGAACACCTAGGTGGTAGCCAGTGATGTCATGAGAACCCAAAGCCTCTGTGGGTGCTAAAGTCTATAATAAGTATTCACCAGGTGCATGCTGAAGGCAGCACCATGGAACTGGAAGGCACACAACATCCCATGGAAGATTAAGTCAGAAAATGGACGTGTTTCAGTTGTGTATTCCTATGTGCAAGCCACCCCAATCTTAGTGGCTTAAAGCTGTTTCTCTGCTTATGATTTTTTTGACTTAGAGGTTTGAATTGGGATCAGGTAATGATTTTTTCTGGTGATCTTTGCTACTGGGCGAAACAGCACATGACCAGACTAGATTCAAGAAGAGAGGAAAATAAGCACTGCTTCTTTATGAGGAAAGTGGCAAGGCCATTCTGCAAAGGTACCTGCTCATGGATGTGGGAACAGTTGCAACCTCCTGTGCAGACAAACCATAGTATATATACCTAAGCACTTAGCATAGTGCTTACATTTAGCTTTATAGGCAGTGAGTCAGTGGGAATGATGATGGTGGTGAGAAACACAATGGTCTGAAAGTTCGCTGAAAAACAATCAGCAGTATGACTTAGGATCTCAAATTCATTGAGAGAAGATGAAAAGGGTAAGAAATATCAATAACTTACATCCTCTTTCTTAAGTTCTGAGGTAGTAGTACAGTCCTGACAACTTCAATTTCAAGGCTTAAATTCATTCATGTATACGGTTATTGGATTAATCATTCCTGTACCTGGTTCATTCATGTACCAAGTATTGCATTCATTCATATATCAGGTATTGGCTCAAAAATATTTTTCTAGAACATGCTTTAAAAATACTGAGGATAGGGCTTCCCTGGTGGCTCAATAGTAAAGAATCCACTTGCCAATGCAGGAGACACAGGTTTGATCCCTGGTCTGGGATGATCCCACATGCCTTGGTGTAACTAAGCCCATGCACCACAACTGCTGAGCCTGCATTCTGGGGCCGAGGAGCCACAGCTACGGAGCCCCTGAGCTGCAGCTGCTGAAGCCCAGGTGCCCGAGAGCTTGAGCTCCACAGCAAGAGAAGCCGCCACTTGCCACAACTAAAGAAAATCTTGTGCACAAGTGAAGACCCAGCAGAGCCAAAATAAATAAGTAGTTTAAAAAAAATACAGCAGATAAGCCAATATTCTAATGAATACATGCCAGCCTTTTATGAAGGTGATCATCTGTAAAATGTGCCATTTTTTAATACAGAATATTCATTTTGTTTTGATGGTGAGAAATGAAAATGTAGGAAGTGACACAAATATGTGAGTTGCTTTGCTGTTGTAACTATGATTGGGATTCTCTTAGTGAAGAACAAAACAGAACAAAAAAACAAACCTTGCTTTCAAGTGATGAGATCAAAACTGTCAGGAGCCAGTGATCAGTGCAAGGCACTGAATTCAACATAACCCAAAACTTCTCAGACCTGGAGTGCCTGAAGGCTCAGATAGACAGGGAAAGGTCTAGTTGGTAGCCCATCCCTTATTTGTCACTATGACAGGCCCCAAATGGGACCGTTGATTTTTGTGGGTCACAAATTTTGTATCTTATTAATAAAAAAAAATTGCTTTCAGAAAAGACATTTTCTTAGCACAGGTGACTGAGTGATCATTTTCTGAGGAGGAGGAGGGGCTAGTCTTGTTTAAAATTAGTTAGATTTTTGGCCAATGGCCGAACATATATCACAATATTGCTGTGCAAAAATAGAATGTTGCTCAGGGTGGAAAGAGGCTCATTTGTCATCTGAATTCCTTAGGGAATCGTTTCTTTCTCTGTATGTCAAAAAGTAAACCTTTTATAAAACAGGTCCTGAAATTCCAAGGTGGAGGTCGTTTGCTTCTCAATAGTCACACCCGTTCTATACAAACTTTATGCAGATTCTGTGTTCTGGTCATCTTGGGCTGATGAGAGGACTAATTTTAAGGCCACTATATCTTCCCTGGTGGCTCAGAGGTTAAAGCGTCTGCCCCCAATGTGGGAGACCCGGGTTCGATCCCTGGGTCGGGAAGATCCCCTGGAGAAGGAAATGGCAGTCCACTCCAGTATTCTTACCTGGAGAATCCCATGGACGGAGAAGCCTAATAGGTTATAGTCCACGGGGTCGCAAAGAGTCGGACACGACTGAGCGACTTCACCCATATCAGCTTACATTTAATTGAAGGGTCTACTGTCTGCACATCAGACTGATTGTTCTAAGCCCTCTGGCTTTAGTGGAGCCAGTTTGACAAGGTCTGTATCTGCACAGGCAGTGAGCAGTGCAGAGTTAAGGGGAAAATCTAAACCACTATCCTCCTTGAATTATTGCGTCGCCTGCTTTCTTACTGAGATTACCAATAGCAATATATTTAACAAGTCTATTGCAATTAAACTGATTGGTTATATGTGTGGTTTTAAAATTAGAAGTCATCGATTCCTGATTCCCTACTTTATAACCACAGAGGATCACACTCAATATTATTGCTATTAGCTGAGGCTGTTTTCTAGTGTTTTCAGAGAAAAGATATTAAGAAACCATAAGGACCGTCCAGATTAACACTATTATTGGCGAATGAGAATTGTATTTAAGGTGAATTATGTCTCAATAAAGCTGTTACGAAACAAACAAAAGCTAGAGAAGTTTAGTGCCACTATCTCAATTCACGCTTAGGCACCAGAGTTTTACTCAGGATTAATCTTTGTACCATC
Organism: Oreotragus oreotragus; assembly: GCA_006410675.1. NCBI lineage: Eukaryota > Metazoa > Chordata > Mammalia > Artiodactyla > Bovidae > Oreotragus > Oreotragus oreotragus. The sequence continues at coordinate 566,826 of SJYX01009710.1, read as the reverse complement.
GGTGCTGTGTTCAGTCACTTTAGTCATGTCTGACTCTTTGCGACCCTATGTGCTATAGCCCGCCAGGCTTCTCTGTCCATGGGATTTTCCAGGCAAGAATACTGGACTGGGTTGCCATTTTCTCCTCCAGGGGATCTTCCCGACCCAGGGATTGAAGCAGCATCTCTTAGGTCTCCTGTACTGGCAGGTGGGTTCTTTACCACTAGCACCCCCTGCAAATGTTAACATACTGAAGAATGAGTAATAACTTGATATTCTTATGAAAGTGATTTTGACATCATGGAACACCTATAAAGGCGTTGGGGTCCTCCAGGCATCTACAGGCCACATGATTTAAGACAGGTGTTACATAGAGTAACTCTCACATTGTGCAGCACACTTCCCCTGGGGAGAGCTTTGAAAGCAAGGCTTCTCTTGGATTTTGTTCAAGGGTTTGAATCTCTCAGTGAGCCAAATGCCATTGTTGGGGGAGTGTGTAATTTCCTTCGTTCTGTCTCATTGCAACAAAAATTTGAAGCCATGGACGGACCAGTGTTACAGCTCAGTTTTATTAGGACAAACAAAGGCGAGTACACACTGGAGGAGTGAGGGTGGGCCGACCCAGAAGATGGAGAGAAGAGCGGCCTCCGTCCTTCTGGGCTCCCTCCTTTTATGCGTTGTCCCCTCCCCACTGAGCCTGCCCTGTGTAAACGGGGCCATCCCGGAGGGCTGTTTGTTCTGCTCGAGGCTCTCCCTCCACTCAGACTTTCCTTTATTCGCTTTTTGCAGGCTTTTCCCTTCTTTGTCTTTTAGCCACCACCATTTTGGACTCCTTTTTCCTATTCTAACTACCTAACACCATCTTTATAAGTTGTTTTTCCCTATAGTATAGTTGAGTGACATGGGTCCCAAGAGAGGAAGACAGATCTCTGGTGTATTTTATTTTCGGTGTGGAATTGCGCTAGTGACAATAAATATTTGTTGTGAATGAATCCGTAACCCCTTACAAATTACTCTTTGGTTGCGTTTCTGATTGCTTTGTTACAGGCAGTAAACACTGCCAGACAGAAGACCTCTGATGCTTTCTAATTAAATGACAGAATCCTAAAAAGGTCAGAACTGTAACTTACAAAAGCACTTTTCACTGGTTTTCCCGAAGGAATGAAGGATCAAAATGTGAGTGATTCCCTGAGCAGAAATGCCATCCAAACACAGGACTCAAAAACGCAGTGCTTCAAAGTGGGACAGCCTTGACAAGGAGCTAGAAAAAGATTTCTCCTGGGTCCTGGACCACCTTCTTCCATCTTCTTTCTTTCACTCAAGTTTGAGAAATTAAATTATTTTCGTGAATGTGAGAAATCTGATCCTTGTATCAACAAATAGAAGAAACCATCATGCTGCCCACTAGTTTAATAAAACAATTTGGCTCCTGCCGTATGGAATGTATTTACTTTTGTCAGTAATTTTCCCCAAGATAGTTATAACTCTCTGACCATCCATTGCATGTAATTTTTTCTGAGAGGTAGAATCAAAGACAGGTAGCTGCATTTGCTTGATCTTGAGATTTGGAGCATTTGCCAAGGTACGTGGGTTTGTTAGGACACTTGTTGCCTATATCAGGCAGCTTCCCTGTGTAAATACAGCCTGTCACATTCATTTAGTCTTTGAATCCTTATACATCACTTGACCACAGATGTCCAGGACTAAACACGTAAAAAGAAGAGGAAGTGGTAAACTAAATGAAAGCATTCAGGAGTTTAATGCCCACAGAAAATGAACTGAGATATTCTAAAGTCTCCTTTGCCACACTAGCAGCAATATCTGCAACTAGAAAGACCATAAAAGCAGACGAGATGGACAATAGGAATTTCCAAAGATTGCTTTTTGTCTGCCTTTTATTCAGTTATATGAAAGTGAAAGTCGCTCAGTCGTGTCCAACTCTTTGCGACCCCATGGACTGTGGTCCATGGAGTTCTCCAGGCCAGAATACTGGAGTGGGTGCTGCTGCTGCTGCTGCTAAGTCACTTCAGTCGTGTCCGACTCTGTGTGACCCCATAGAGGGAAGCCCACCAGGCTCCACCGTCCCTGGGATTCTCCAGGCAAGAATACTGGAGTGGGTAGCCTTTCCTTTCTCCAGGGGCTCTTCCCAACCCAGGGATCAAACCCAGGTCTCCTGCATTGCAGGCAGATTCTTTACCAGTTGAGCCACAAAGGAAGCCTAAGAATACTTGAGTGGGTAGCCTATCCCTTCTCCAGGAGGGATCCTCCCAACCCAGAAATAGAACTAGGGTCTCCTGCATTGCAAGCAGATTCTTTACCAGCTGAGCTACCAGGGAAGTTATATATGTACTGATAAATAGCCATGTAGTTCTCTAAGGCTTGATCTAAAGAAAAGTTCCTTTGGCCCCACAACTTCCCATTTGCCCGAGTAATTATTTCAATACTTTCCGTGTGTTTGTTTTATATGTGCCTCTGTGTTTGTGAATAACATGCATGCACTGTTACTTTTTGATTTACCGGTTTCAAGCATTTCTGTTTACTTCCTACTATGGGGGGCTTCCCTGGTGGCTCAGAGGTTAAAGCGTCTGCCTGCAGTGTGGGAGACCTGGGTTCGATCCCTGGGTTGGGAAGATCCCCTGGAGAAGGAAATGGCAACCCACTCCAGTATTCTTGCCTGGAGAATCCCATGGACAGAGAATTCTGGTGGGCTACAGTCCACGGGGTCGCAAAGAGTCGGACATGACTGAGCGACTTCACTTTCACTTTCATGGAAGGTGAGCATTAAGCTTTGTTAATTCACTCTCTAGCCCACACATTTATTACTTGTCCCTGGCCACTAGACTCTCAGCATATTTATAAAAAGATTTTAATAAATATTCTGAATAATATTCAGTGTTTATGTAGGTAAATATGGTATCTGGCTGAGCATGTAGTTTATTGTGAGCTATTTTTTCTTTTCTGTATGACATCTTGGTGTTTCCCAGAGTTAGTAATTGTTTGCTTACCCAGTTCTCTACAAAATGAGCACTAATTTAGTCTTCTGTCCATGTATTAAGACACCTTAGATATTCTATCAGTTTCATTTTATTGGGAAAAAAGTCCAAGGCGTTCAGATGAGCGGTTGTTTGAATTACTTGATTTCTAGGTGCGCTGTATAGTTGCCTTCCTGACATGAGGTCACACATATGAGTGAAGTCATCCTGGAAGTCCAGCTTCAGTCAAGTCTCTTGGCAACTACAGCTGCATGAGTGACTCCAGGGAGTGCATTTAGAAGAATCACCCAGCTGAGCCCAGCCAAAATTTCAGAATCATTAGCAAAGAAATTATTTAAGATACGAAGTTTTAAAGTACTCTGGATGATAAACGGAAAAATCCAATAGGAAAAAAAGGTACCATCCAGTGAGAATCACCAAAATAACATAAAAGGGAAATGAAGTATTCGAATTTTACAAAAAGAGGAAAAGTATAAAATAGCCCTCTAGCAAAGATGCTCCTCAAATGCCTCATGGAGAAGATATGGAGACGTGAACTAAGGCAACAGTGGTGGAATAGAGAATTTTAGTGAATAATTGTAAGGTATCATCTATAGGAATTTATGATTGATTAGATACAGAGGGAGAGGAAGAAATACTAGATGATACCCAAGTTTCTGACTTGTGCAAATACATGAAGATTCTATCATTTCCTGGGATGGAGCAGTGAAACCCAGTAGCCTGTTTTGGAAAGATTAGAATTTCAGGTGCATTTTTTACTAATAAAAAATGCATATCAGAGTATATCTGATACCTTGGGCACAAACTATTAATTACAGTTGGCTAGTTTTGAGCATGGAAATGTGGAAAAGCCTACTCAAAATGAGGTATAACATCCAATGGGAGGACTTTGGTCCTTTCACAGACAGTGATCAGTGCTGTCCCTGAGAGAAAGTGGAGAAAACAAGGATGGTGGGTGCAGAGAGAGCCCTGCTCCCCAGGAGGTGGCTTAAAAAGGAAGTTCTCTGGGTCCTTCCTCATTGCTTTGCGCATGCATGGTGGAATGACCTTGTCAGTTTGAATCTAGTTTTTCTTAACTGGGGACGAAAGTTGTGTAATAAAGACAAATCCAAGTTTTTTTATTAAAAGCATTTTCATCTTCTACGTAATTCACTCTAGCCATCCATGTTTCATTTGATCTGCCTCAGCATCATCAAAAGCATTTGCATGAAAATCTGCCATTTACAAGATTCTTCCATAACTTTCTCCCCCCACCTTTTTTTTTTTTTTTCCAGCCAGAGAGCTGGTAGCATGGTGTCCCTCTCTGGCACCAGGATCTCTTTCCTGCAGTTTGGTGGGGCACCTGGGACGAAGGATGCATTTTCTGGCTCCCTGGCAGGGAGTGTTGCTTTTACAGCCATCCTGTGCCAGGAACAGCAGGTCCGAGTGTGCCTCCACAAAGGTGCTAAACAGCTAAGTCTTCTCCTGAATCTTGTTGTAACTGAGGCTAGAGAGGTAGCCTTTTATTCATTTATTTATGGCTGTGCTGGGTGTTTGGTGCTGCACGGGCCTTCTCTGATTGCAGTGAGCTGGGGCTTCTCTCTAGCGGTGTGCAGCCTTCTCTCTGGCGGGGCCTTCTCTCTGGCGGGGCCTTCTGTTGCAGAGCACAGGCTTTTAGATGTGTGTGTGGGCTTCCGTAGTTGCGGCTCCTGGGCGGTAGACCACAGTAGTTGTGGCTCACGGGCTCAGTTGCTCCTTGGCATATGGGATCTTCCCAAACCAGGGATCGAAGCCATGTCCCCTGCCTTGGCAGGTGTGTTCTTAATCATTGTACCAGTTGGGAAATCCCAGAGAAGCAACTTTTAAGAGGAAATATTTCTGTGTTTTGAAACCTTGGGTCACACCATGAGGAAATGTGAAATTAATCAAAACAAAATCAAAAACCTCCTCGTTGCTTTAGGACTTCAAACAGTGTTAACACTGGGTTTGGGTACATGGAGAAAATGTTCAGATGATGATGGCCACTGAGCTCTTTCAACACCAGATGGACTGTTGTCTAATTTTGATTCTGCACTGACACCTCAGCCCACCCAGAACCAGCAGTGTGTCCTGTGAGAAGCGAAAACATGAAGCTTAGAAAATATTTCCAAAGCACTGGGAACTCTTTCTTGCTATCAGTGTGAAAGAACTGCATATTTTGTTGTGCTATTTTCCCCACTTTTAATTGGCAGTGTTATAATGATGTTACTTTTAAAATCAGCATGTCCTAATGACCTGATGCTTTGCCAAAATTATTGGAGGAAAATTGAATGCATCTGCATGGTGGGATGTAAGATGATAAAATGAATAAATAGGAAATCATAAAAGGAATAGAAATGGGTTAAAAATTTTGGCCATTCCAAAGATGTACTCAGATCGATTTTATATTGGCAGGATCACCTGTTTGCATTTTTCATCTTGAGAGATCCTCCGCACCCCCACCCATGTGTTGCTGACACAGAGATAATTATGTTTGTAACATCTTTTGGTCTTTCTGGATATCAAGTTATTTTCCCTGTATACATGTAATTTTGATATTCTAATCCTGGGCCAAATTCACTAAGAAAAAGGGTAGAGAGGTTTCTCCTTCCTCTAGCGGTAGCCAACAAATATAATTTCTATTTACTCCCAGATGAAAATAGCTAAGATAAAGAATAGCTTTAGTGATGAATTGTTGAATTTCAATATTTATAATAACTGGCCCACAGTTCACACCGAGACTAGCGCTGTTTATTATTTGTGAAGTCTCAATTTTCTGCAAATATTGACATTTTGTTATTTAAAATGACTATTCATCCTTGTTTTGAAGCTACAGCTTTTATTCAAACTAATTACCTTCCTTTGCAGCTTTATGTTGCGGATAAGTTCAGAATTCTGGGAATTGCTTTTATGACCTGCATAGTTAAGGTTTGGTTGTAAGTGGAGAGAATTTTATTTATCTGAATCTAAATTTTAATGAATAAGAATGCCATTTATTTGTGAACTCATGCATAGTAAGAAATATCTTAGCATTATCTCTTTGATTAATGTTGCTCATCACTTGTAAAGATACTGCGTGTAGAATATGCATGTAACTATAAAGTGAAGAGGAGCTAAAGAGCCTCTTGATGAAAGTGACAGAGGAGAGTGAAAAGGTTGGCTTAAAGCTCAACATTCAGAAAACTAAGATCATGGCATCCAGTCCCATCACTTCATGGGAAGTAGACAGGGAAACAGTGGAAGCAATGTCAGACTTTATCTTTTTGGGCTCCAAAATCACTGCAGATGGTGACTGCAGCCATGAAATTAAAAGACGCTTACTCCTTGGAAGGAAAGTTATGACCAACCTAGATAGCACATTCAAAAGCAGAGATATCACTTTGCCAACAAAGGTCCGTTTAGCAAGGCTATGGTTTTTCCTGTGGTCATGTATAGATGTGAGAGTTGGACTGTGAAGAAGGCTGAGCACTGAAGAATTGATGCTTTTGAACTGTGGTGCTGGAGAAGGCTCTTGAGAGTCCCTTGGACTGCAAGGAGATCCAACCAGTCCATTCTAAAGGAGATCAGTCCTGGGTGTTCATTGGAAGGACTGATGCTAAAGCTGAAACTCCAATACTTTGGCCACCTGATGCGAAGAGTTGACTCATTGGAAAAGACTCTGATGCTGGGAGGGATTGGGGGCAGGAGGAGAAGGGGACGACTGAGGATGAGATGGCTGGATGGCATCACTGACTCAACGGACGTGAGTCTGAGTGAACTCCAGGAGATGGTGATGGATAGGGAGGCCTGGCGTGCTGTGATTCACGGGGTCGCAAAGAGTTGGACACGACTGAGCGGCTGAACTGACCGAAAGTGCATTTTAGCTTAATTAGAATGTTCTCAAGAATCATTCCTTCTAGATGATTTTAAACGTGCTGCTAGGATCTTTTGGTACTGGCTTCTAGGTTTTCAGATCATGGGTTGGGTCTGAAGAGTAATCCTTTAATAATCTGGAAAGCCAGTGAAAAAAGTTGATGAGAATTGTAAACCATTTTGGGGAAGAAAGAAAAGTACGGAAGGAAAGAGATGCAAGAGGGAACTGAGCCATGCTCTGTCTCCTGAGCTAGGGTGTCAGAGACGAGGGGACCATGGGTCATGAGTATGTGACAGGAGTTCAGCAAGCTGTGCGTTTTTCTGTGGTCACAGTTTTCTGCAGGCAGAAAGTGAAGATACAGGATCCACCAGGGGTGGCGGGTGGATATACCCTAGAGATGTAGCTATTCCCTTAGTTCTGAGATTTCCTGGCTGTGTTTGCATTGTGTGTGAGGGTTCATCCTAGGTAAGACTACCTCTGCCTTAGTAGCTTGGTGATAGGTTTCCAATTTCTGATGCATTTTGTTGAGTGTAAAAGTAATCCCCCCAATGTATTCCCTGAACAGGAAAAATTGTGCCCTTAAACTACCTGGAGAAGGAAATGGCAACCTACTCCTTTATTCTTGCCTGGAGAATTCCATGGACAGAGGAGCCTGGTGGCTAAGGTCCATGGGGTCACATAGAGTTGGACGCGACTGAGTGACTGGCACTTGAAGCTCCTTATATTCCAGCTGAAGCAAGGACAGAGCATCGAGGATGGCGGGGGGAGAGTGTGGGCTTTTAGACTGAGGTTAGTTACATGGGTATTTCCAGGGTTTCTTTGTACTTTGCTCACTTGATGTTTGATATAATAATTTTATGCTAATTAGATTATTCGTAAGGATACTTGCCTGATGTTAAGTGATGTGTAAGGGTTGAGGACAATGACTCCATTGCTACCTGAGGGAAATCCTTGAGTGTTGTTGAGGGTGACGATGGTCACGTTTGTCCTGGAGAAGAAATGACATCTGGATTCTCCCCATTTCCTATGCTTCCCCCCACTCCTTCCTTCAGCCTTTTTTTGAGGCTGGTCCTTGTGTGGTGTTCTGCCTTCTGGGTTCTCTTGGGTTTCTCTTTAGGGAGTCAGCTCTATCATCCCAGCAACCTGGGCAGCTGAAGCCAGGCTCGTGGTGGCTGCTTTCCGCTTCCTAGGTCTGTCTGTTTCTCTGTGTACTACTTGCTACAAATTTGCCCATGGAGTTTATGTTTCTAGTTTCTGATGCTTGCTTTCAAGTAACTTCTTTGTAGTTCTTGGAAATGAAAGTGAAAGCTGGTATATGCTAAGAATGGGATCTGTCTCATCCTGATTGCTTCTTGCTGTTTTTTTGGTTCCATCAAAAACTATGGGATGAGCAATGTATAGTGAATAATGTTGATGACTCTGATTTGACTTTTAGACTGTGTATCATCATCTTTTACTGAATCTAAGTCCTAACTGAGATCTCCATTTGTCCAGTCCAATATACATACCATATAGATCTCTCTCTCTCACTTACTCACACATACACACTTATGTATTTCAAACTGCATACAAATGTGATTATGCTTTTATTCTAGATTACAATGGACTGTAATATTAGTAATTATACACATTGTGGAACTCTTTAAATTACTGATTTACTTACATCATCTTAATTTAATTTAATTTGGATATTTTTAACAGCGCCCCCTTAGAATTCTCTTTTGTGACTATTTAGATAATCCAATAGTTGGTGTACTGTTCATTATTTTGCTGTTGACCCTTATGTCAATCCTCCTTTCCTACATGAGTTACTAGGGGGAAAACTTTAAAGTTTAACATTTGGGTCTCCTTTCTTGCTACATTTCTATAGTTTTGATGAAATTAAATTCACCTATACACACAGCCTGCCATTCATTAAAAAAAATACTTTCTTTTTTTTTTTTTGTATTTATTTATTTTTTTACACGAACTCCCAAACATGAACCCCCCTCCCACCTCCCACCCCACATCTTCTTAGGCATTATTTTTTAATGATTTTGAGCTCATGCTTCACATTGACTTATCTCAACAAACACAGATTCAAATAAGAAGCTTGGTGAAAGGGCTTCCCAGATGGCTCAGTGGTAGATAATCCACCTGCCAGTGCAGGAGATGCAGCTGTGATCCCTGGGTCGGGAAGACCCCCTGGCAAAGGAAATGGCAACCCATTCCAGCACTCTTGCCTGGAAAAATCCATGGATAGATGAGCCTGGCCGGTAACATGGAGTTGGGGAGAGTCCATGCGGTTGCAGAGAGTCGGATACAACTTAGCAGCTAAAACAACAACAAAGAAAGGAAGATAAACCAAACCGTAAAAGGACAGACAAAGCTAGACATTTAAGATAGCTAATACAGTCAGGTAGAGTCTGGGAACATAGAGGGGCCTAAGGATTGGTTTACATTCATGTTCATTTTGGAAGGAAAAACTAATTTTTGGGTCCAGAAAGTAGATACAGTAAGCCCCCTGCATACAAACCTTCAAGCTGCGAGCTTTCAAAGACAGGAGCATGAGTTCCCGTGTCTAGTCACGTAAGTTAGTTCATGTGTCTGGCATGCCCTGCCACATGCTTGCATGTTTTATAAGTGGTTGTGTTCTGATTACTTTACAGCACTATATAGAGTACAGTGGTGTGTATCTTTGTTTCAAGCTCAGGATGTCCAGAAGCATGTATAAAAGCAGTGGTGACATAGCTGGTTCTGCTCAGATGTAGCAGCGTAGAGATGCTTTCTAAGGCCCACTTGACTTCACATTCCAGGATGTCAGGCTCTAGGTGAGAGATCATACCATCATGATTACGTTGGTCGTGAAGATCTTTTTTGTACAGTTCTTCTGTGTATTCTTGCCACCTCTTAATATCTTCTGCTTCTGTTAGATCCATACCATTTCTGTCCTTTATCGAGCCCATCTTTGCATGAAATGTTCCCTTGGTATCTCCAATTTTCTTGAAGAGATCTCTAGTCTTTCCCATTCTGTTGTTTTCCTCGATTTCTTTGCATTGATCGCGGAAGAAGGCTTTCTTATCTCTTCTTACTATTCTTTGGAACTCTGCATTCAGATGCTTATATCTTTCCTTTTCTCCTTTGCTTTTCACTTCTCTAATTGTGGTAATTAACAGACTTAATTACCACAATTAGATGGTTTAGGAGGGGAAAACAGATTATTTCAAATATATAGCTAAATTTCTACTGATAAAGTAATATATAAAACATTCTGTTAGCTATAAATATCAGAGTCCGTTAAGTTGCCGAAATGTTCTATAAAGAGCTCAGATGTGATCATAGCAAAGAGAGAAAGCAATCTTCATTTAGGCCTCTGGATAAGTGACAATTTAGAACATTTTGTGAGAGATGGTATACTTGGTCTCCATGGATTATATGCCTTAGTTGTCTCAAGAAATTGAGTCATATTGTTAGTAATAAAAAGTTGATTTTCCTTTAATTAAGTATATTTTATGAATTTTCTGATGTCTTAATGATTAAATTAAGTTTAACATCACAGGAACCATTGGCTCTCACATTGGACTTTTACTTTCGTAGTTGTTCTCTAGGGAGTCACAGGAACCTCGGTCCTGCCACTAACCTTGCTAGTGAGAAGTTATAATTGTTACAGGGAGTATAGCTTCAACTTTTGGAACATTCTTTTGCCATCTATATTAAAAATAAGTGTTATATTGTTTGAAATTAGCATTTCTGTTAGACACGACTTTGTTCTTTGATAATAAAAAGCAATTATGTAAGTAGAAAGTGATCTTGAAGATAAGTTTAAAGAGACATGGCAGAAGTTCAACAGAGCTGTACATTTTGAGATAAAGATACGTATTATCTCTTTAGTTATAGAGACACTGTCTCTTATTGTATTTCCTATATAGAAAGTAGCAACTACTATTCTAAGGAGAAGGTTAAATATAAAGAGATGATTATCCAGAGCTGAATAGAGAGTGACTGTCTGTGTTATGTTGCATAAATGAATCTGCATAGGCAGTTCTTGCCCGGTAACTAATATGTGATAAGATTAACTAAAACTTAGATGATGTACTTATCTCAGATGCAGTAATAGTAACAAAATCATTATTCAGATTTATTTACCTTAAATTCCCAGATCATTAAAGCCAATGATTTTTATTTTCTTTCTTAAAAAAAAAAAAAGGTCTAGAAAGTTAACTAGCAATTCAGGCTGCGCTGCAGAAGCTGTGATAATTCAATACATGTTTACTAGTCCAGAAAGGCAGTAAACAATGTGATTTAGAAAAGAATAAAAAGTTGATGAGAATTGTAAACCATTTTGGGGAAGAAAGAAAAGTACGGAAGGAAAGAGATGCAAGAGGGAACTGAGCCATGCTCTGTCTCCTGAGCTAGGGTGTCAGAGACGAGAGGACCATGGGTCATGAGTATGTGACAGGAGTTCAGCAAGCTGTGCGTTTTTCTGTGGTCACAGTTTTCTGCAGGCAGAAAGTGAAGATACAGGATCCACCAGGGGTGGCGGGTGGATATACCCTAGAGATGTAGCTATTCCCTTAGTTCTGAGATTTCCTGGCTGTGTTTGCATTGTGTGTGAGGGTTCATCCTAGGTAAGACTACCTCTGCCTTAGTAGTTTGGTGATAGGTTTCCAATTTCTGATGCATTTTGTTGAGTGTAAAAGTAATCCCCCCAAAGTATTCCCTGAACAGGAAAAATTGTGCCCTTAAACTACCTGGAGAAGGAAATGGCAACCTACTCCTTTATTCTTGCCTGGAGAATTCCATGGACAGAGGAGCCTGGTGGCTAAGGTCCATGGGGTCACATAGAGTCGGACGCGACTGAGTGACTGGCACTTGAAGCTCCTTATATTCCAGCTGAAGCAAGGACAGAGCATCGAGGATGGCGGGGGGAGAGTGTGGGCTTTTAGACTGAGGTTAGTTACACGGGTATTTCCAGGGTTTCTTTGTACTTTGCTCACTTGATGTTTGATATAATAATTTTATGCTAATTAGATTATTCGTAAGGATACTTGCCTGATGTTAAGTGATGTGTAAGGTTTGAGGACAATGACTCCATTGCTACCTGAGGGAAATCCTTGAGTGTTGTTGAGGGTGACGATGGTCACCTTTGTCCTGGAGAAGAAATGACATCTGGATTCTCCCCATTTCCTATGCTTCCCCCCACTCCTTCCTTCAGCCTTTTTTTGAGGCTGGTCCTTGTGTGGTGTTCTGCCTTCTGGGTTCTCTTGGCTTTCTCTTTAGGGAGTCAGCTCTATCATCCCAGCAACCTGGGCAGCTGAAGCCAGGCTCATGGTGGCTGCTTTCCGCTTCCTAGGTCTGTCTGTTTCTCTGTGTACTACTTGCTACAAATTTGCCCATGGAGTTTATGTTTCTAGTTTCTGATGCTTGTTTTCAAGTAACTTCTTTGTAGTTCTTGGAAATGAAAGTGAAAGCTGATATATGCTAAGAATGGGATCTGTCTCATCCTGATTGCTTCTTGCTATTTTTTGGTTCCATCAAAAACTATGGGATGAGCAATGTATAGTGAATAATGCTGATGACTCTGATTTGACTTTTAGACTGTGTATCATCATCTTTTACTGAATCTAAGTCCTAACTGAGATCTCCATTTGTCCAGTCCAATATACATACCATATAGATCTCTCTCTCTCACTTACTCACACATACACACTTATGTATTTCAAACTGCATACAAATGTGATTATGCTTTTATTCTAGATTACAATGGACTGTAATATTAGTAATTATACACATTGTAGAACTCTTTAAATTACTGATTTACTTACATCATCTTAATTTAATTTAATTTGGATATTCTTAACAGCGCCCCCTTAGAATTCTCTTTTGTGACTATTTAGATAATCCAATAGTTGGTGTACTGTTCATTATTTTGCTGTTGACCCTTATGTCAATCCTCCTTTCCTACATGAGTTACTAGGGGGAAAACTTTAAAGTTTAACCTTTGGGTCTCCTTTCCTGCTACATTTCTATAGTTTTGATGAAATTAAATTCACCTATACACACAGCCTGCCATTCATTAAAAAAAAATACTTTCTTAGGCATTATTTTTTAATGATTTTGAGCTCATGCTTCACATTGACTTATCTCAACAAACACAGATTCAAATAAGAAGCTTGGTGAAAGGGCTTCCCAGATGGCTCAGTGGTAGATAATCCACCTGCCAGTGCAGGAGATGCAGCTGTGATCCCTGGGTCAGGAAGACCCCCTGGCAAAGGAAATGGCAACCCATTCCAGCACTCTTGCCTGGAAAAATCCATGGACAGATGAGCCTGGCCGGTAACATGGAGTTGGGGAGAGTCCATGCAGTTGCAGAGAGTCGGATACAACTTAGCAGCTAAAACAACAACAAAGAAAGGAGGATAAACCAAACCTAAAAGGACAGACAAAGCTAGACATTTAAGATAGCTAATACAGTCAGGTAGAGTCTGGGAAAATGGAGGGGCCTAAGGATTGGTTTACATTCATGTTCATTTTGGAAGGAAAAACTAATTTTTGGGTCCAGAAAGTAGATACAGTAAGCCCCCTGCATACAAACCTTCAAGCTGCGAGCTTTCAAAGACAGGAGCATGAGTTCCCGTGTCTAGTCACGTAAGTTAGTTCATGTGTCTGGCATGCCCTGCCACATGCTTGCATGTTTTATAAGTGGTTGTGTTCTGATTACTTTACAGCACTATATAGAGTACAGTGGTGTGTATCTTTGTATGGATAGATGAGCCTGGCCGGTAACATGGAGTTGGGGAGAGTCCATGCGGTTGCAGAGAGTCGGATACAACTTAGCAGCTAAAACAACAACAAAGAAAGGAAGATAAACCAAACCGTAAAAGGACAGACAAAGCTAGACATTTAAGATAGCTAATACAGTCAGGTAGAGTCTGGGAACATAGAGGGGCCTAAGGATTGGTTTACATTCATGTTCATTTTGGAAGGAAAAACTAATTTTTGGGTCCAGAAAGTAGATACAGTAAGCCCCCTGCATACAAACCTTCAAGCTGCGAGCTTTCAAAGACAGGAGCATGAGTTCCCGTGTCTAGTCACGTAAGTTAGTTCATGTGTCTGGCATGCCCTGCCACATGCTTGCATGTTTTATAAGTGGTTGTGTTCTGATTACTTTACAGCACTATATAGAGTACAGTGGTGTGTATCTTTGTTTCAAGCTCAGGATGTCCAGAAGCATGTATAAAAGCAGTGGTGACATAGCTGGTTCTGCTCAGATGTAGCAGCGTAGAGATGCTTTCTAAGGCCCACTTGACTTCACATTCCAGGATGTCTGGCTCTAGGTGAGAGATCATACCATCATGATTACGTTGGTCGTGAAGATCTTTTTTGTACAGTTCTTCTGTGTATTCTTGCCACCTCTTAATATCTTCTGCTTCTGTTAGATCCATACCATTTCTGTCCTTTATCGAGCCCATCTTTGCATGAAATGTTCCCTTGGTATCTCCAATTTTCTTGAAGAGATCTCTAGTCTTTCCCATTCTGTTGTTTTCCTCTATTTCTTTGCATTGATCGCAGAAGAAGGCTTTCTTATCTCTTCTTACTATTCTTTGGAACTCTGCATTCAGATGCTTATATCTTTCCTTTTCTCCTTTGCTTTTCACTTCTCTAATTGTGGTAATTAACAGACTTAATTACCACAATTAGATGGTTTAGGAGGGGAAAACAGATTATTTCAAATATATAGCTAAATTTCTACTGATAAAGTAATATATAAAACATTCTGTTAGCTATAAATATCAGAGTCCGTTAAGTTGCCGAAATGTTCTATAAAGAGCTCAGATGTGATCATAGCAAAGAGAGAAAGCAATCTTCATTTAGGCCTCTGGATAAGTGACAATTTAGAACATTTTGTGAGAGATGGTATACTTGGTCTCCATGGATTATATGCCTTAGTTGTCTCAAGAAATTGAGTCATATTGTTAGTAATAAAAAGTTGATTTTCCCTTAATTAAGTATATTTTATGAATTTTCTGATGTCTTAATGATTAAATTAAGTTTAACATCACAGGAATCATTGGCTGTTACACTGGACTTTTACTTTCTTAGTTGTTCTCTAGGGAGTCACAGGAACCTCAGTCCTGCCACTAACCTTGCTAGTGAGAAGTTATAATTGTAACAGGGAGTATAGCTTCAACTTTTGGAACATTCTTTTGCCATCTATATTAAAAATAAGTGTTATATTGTTTGAAATTAGCATTTCTGTTAGACACGACTTTGTTCTTTGATAATAAAAAGCAATTATGTAAGTAGAAAGTGATCTTGAAGATAAGTTTAAAGAGACATGGCGGAAGTTCAACAGAGCTGTACATTTTGAGATAAAGATACGTATTATCTCTTTAGTTATAGAGACACTGTCTCTTATTGTATTTCCTATATAGAAAGTAGCAACTACTATTCTAAGGAGAAGGTTAAATATAAAGAGATGATTATCCAGAGCTGAATAGAGAGTGACTGTCTGTGTTATGTTGCATAAATGAATCTGCATAGGCAGTTCTTGCCCGGTAACTAATATGTGATAAGATTAACTAAAACTTAGATGATGTACTTATCTCAGATGCAGTAATAGTAACAAAATCATTATTCAGATTTATTTACCTTAAATTCCCAGATCATTAAAGCCAATGATTTTTATTTTCTTTCTTAAAAAAAAAAAAAGGTCTAGAAAGTTAACTAGCAATTCAGGCTGCGCTGCAGAAGCTGTGATAATTCAATACATGTTTACTAGTCCAGAAAGGCAGTAAACAATGTGATTTAGAAAAGAAAAGGCCTTTATGGTCTGTGAATATTTCATAAATGAGAAATCAGTTCAGTTCAGTTGCTCAGTCGTGTCTGACTCTTTGCGACCCCATGAATCGCAGCATGCCAGGCCTCCCTGTCCATCACCAACTCCCAGAGTTCACTCAGACTCATGTCCATCCAGTCAGTGATGCCATCCAGCCATCACGTCCTCTGTCGTCCCCTTCTCCTCCTGCCCCCAATC
>SJYX01009710.1:508778-536480 GCA_006410675.1 Oreotragus oreotragus | reverse complement strand
AGGGTTTCAGCATATGAATTTGGCAGGAGGGATACAAACCTTCAGTCTGTACTGGACAGGGAAAGCGTTGAAAGTGTTAGTCACCCAGTCATGTCTGACTCTTTGTGACCCCATGACTGTAGCCTGCCAGGCTCCTCTGTCCATGGAATTCTCCAGGTAAGAATACTAGAGTGGGTTGCCTTTTCCTTTTCCAGGGACTAGACAAGGACCAGACATTTTAGTTGACATGTTTCTTGAACTCAGTGTATTTGAATCATAAATAAGGAGGCTACTTCAAGGAAATATAAGGACACCTATCCAAGCTAACCTGAGGCTCTGGTCTCAGCCGGCTCACACTATCTCAGGAATGTGGACAGAGCTGTGCAAGTGATGTTCATAGAGTTCAGTGGGGCAGAGGTGGAACTGTATATGTGATCGTGTCCTGGGAGAAAAGTGAAGAAAATCTAAAAAACCTACCCAACTAAACATTAGCTGGATAGCACTTTGGCAGTGAAGACAGATCTGTAAATGAGACAAAAGACCTGAGACCTGGGAAACATTGGAGAACAGAGTTGCAGATTTATAGTGGAAGAAGGAATGTGAAGAGATTCGTTCTTAACAAGTGAAGAATTAATCCCTAAGCCCAGGGCCGTGAGGGAGCTAATGTGGGGACAAAGCCCGCTCAGATATAGTAGACACAATAAAGATGCCCTGTCTCTGGGGAAAGTTATTGGCAAGAATGTGATGAAAGGCAATTAAGCAGGTTGTCCCCAGGATTGGTTTTCAGCCCATGGGGGATTTAAAGTAAGTGTGGAGTACTCGCAGCCTGGACTGAATGGACATATGTGGTAGAGATTTGTCAAGGCCAATGCAGACTAGTGTTCACAGTGCTTCAACTCAGCTTTCTCCAGGCACGGCGTGGATATGGGACCAGTGGGCAACATTTCTGTCCCAGGTTTGGACCAATCTGGATGAGGTTACAGGGACAGAATGTGGGGCACATGGACCCAAAGAACTGTTGGCTATTTCTCTTGGAATGGTCTTTGCGGCGCCTGTGCAAATTTACAATAATAGAGGCCCAATTTTGTCTACATTCATGAGCATTCATTTTAAAAAGGCCTTTATTTGTCTTTATGAGTAGTTGGCTTCCCTGTGCTGTTTTTCTGGGCATGGAGTCCAGTTTGATTAAATCCTTGTTTGTTATCACACACGGCTGCTCTGTAACCTCCCAACCCTTTGTCTTCTCCTCGCCTGCACTTGCTTCTTTTAGGATTGGCCTCTTTGTTTGGATTATTATCAAATGAAATAGAGAGTGTTGGTAATTAGTATGTGGCCATGTCACTGAAGAAGGAGGTGGTGTAGGTGGGAAATTCAGAGACAGCAAACTGGGATAATTCCCTTATAGGCTTTGCTTCAGTGGAGCCTTTGGATCCCAAGGACATAATGAGAGAGTGGAGAAGGCAATGGCATCCCACTCCAGTACTCTTGCCTGGAAACTCCCATGGACGGAGGAGCCTGGTAGGCTGCAGTCCATGGTGTCGCTGAGTCAGACACGACTGAGTGACCTCACTTTCACTTTTCACTTTTATGAACTGGAGAAGGAAATGGCAACCCACTCCAGTGTTCTTGCCTGGAGAATCCCAGGGATGGCGGAGCCCAATGGGCTGCCATCTGTGGGGTCACACAGAGTCGGACACGACTGAAGTGACTTAGCAGCAGCAGCAGCAGCAATGAGAGAGTAGAGGGCCTGCCATTTCCCTGACTGAGGGTCTCTCTGTATTGTGCCAGGCTTCGTGAATTAGACTGGAGAGTCATCATTTTATTAGTAACCTTTTCTCAGTGTAGCTGAGTTCCCTGGGCACACAATTCTCTAGGTGAAATCGATGTATTTACCCAGAATGACTTTTTACCATTCCTAATCAGCAGTACTTTTCCAGAGTTCTAATTTAGTTGAATAATATTGTGTTCCTGTTAAACTTTTCCTTCTCGTCCTCTCCCTTTCTCCCAGTTGCATTAGAAACAGGCATGGTTTTAAAGATAGAGGCAAATTAAAAGTAAACTAAGCCAACTAAATGTAGAATGCCACGATGGCTGTTTCTCCTAACAGAAATGCAAGCATCGTTACTATGTTTTTTTCCCCTGTGATAAAGTCCCCAGTTAATACTGCAACTGGAACAAACTTAAGGTGGGAAGTGGAAAGTTCCCTAGGATTAGAGATATAAGATGATAAAAAAAAAAAAGTTTTTTCAAAGAGTTTTATTAAATCAACAAATGCCGTAGCTTAGCCAGTAAGTATTTGTAAATTGCCCACCATGTACTCATTGCTGTTTTAAGTGTGTTCTTCCAGCTCAAGTAATATTTGAATTGGTTTGGGAGCACTTTGAAGTGAACCCTCCCCTTGGAGACTTGTGGCTGTGATTCTGCCAGGAGGATTGGGAGAAAACGCATGCTTTTTCATTTCATCTAAAGATTAGCACTTGCTCTAGAGTTCCCCTGCTTAGCCCAAGGTTGTATTTGTAACAAGAATATAAAAGAAGCAGGATGAAGAGTCTGGCATGGGAGCAGATGGAAAGATTGGAAGACAATTAATTATAGAAAACCTCCAAGCAGGCTTGATAAGGCAGTAGATAGTTGGCAGATATTAAGCACATGGAAACATCCATATTGAGTAAGACACACATAAAGTAAAGCATACATATTTTAAAGGTACTGCTTGATAAGTTTTTACAAGGTGATTACAGATGTGAATCCAGATTGAAATACTGTACTGTGTAATAGCTAGAAGTAGAAGCCTGGGATGAAGATCGACTCTTTCACTCATTCGTTTGGAAACTGGGCAAATTGCTAAGCTTTATGAACTTCTGTTTGTTCATTTCTGAAATAGATTTGATACAGACTCCTGTGTTGTTTGAAAGAATAAGTGATGTATACACACAAAGAGTTAGCGCAGTTTCTAATAAATCAAATTTTTTAATATTCTTTTTACATGATAATGTAAATATGAGTAATCATCCATCCTATGCACTTGTTCACAGCAGGGTTGAAAGAATGTTCAAAATGTTGAGTATAGTACAGTAAGACATTTTGCATTACCATTGCTCAGGTGAGTGGTAGATAATGGAGAGTCAAGATGAAATAAAGCACTATGTGACTGAAGGAAAAGCACCTTAATGCGGAGGCAGTGATTGGGAGTCTCAGAAGATGACTTGGAAGAAGTCTTAGTGAGCTGTCAATATGAAACAGTCATTTACTGCTATGCTGGTTTTCTGGCTGTAGGTTGTAGTAAAAGGTCAGAACACAAATACCTTACTTTCAGATGCAGATTGGCATGGCCAAATTGGGATGATGAGCTTAATAAGTAATGTGTAAATAAACAAAAAGACTTCAGAATTTTTCAAGCCATCATTAAAAGTAACCAGATGAAGAGACAGCCTTGAGGTTTGGGCAGAGGCCCATTACAAGGCCCTAGCACATATTTAATTGGGCTCCAGCAGCCAACTGTTGATGACTCCAGGTCAATGTGTCAGAACTTCCTCAAAATACACTGGTTCAAGGTTGAAAACTCGTAAGGGACTGAACTTGTAAGGGGAATTGTGGGTCCCAATCAGTGGCAAGTGAGGATGCAGAAACTGGAAGAACTTGGAGGGACTAGAAGATCAAGGAGTCAAGAGAGTAATACTGCCTTTAGTTCCTACTCTTATGCCATCGCTCCACATCTACAGACGATGTAGTAAGTGACAGAGGCTAATGAAACTCTTGCCAGCTTTATAGCACTTCTTGGGGATGGGGATCATGAATCATTCAGGAAGAAGACCTGAACCCTCACATGAACACTATGTTTGAAGAGGCATACTGAATAAATCTTTTTTTGAGGTAATTTACTTCCCCTAGGCCTGCTACCATTGAATATAAATAACAGAACTTGTCTTCTGTTTTTTATCTCATGGTAGTTTTTTTGAAATGATCACGTTGAACCAATGACTCAATCAACACAGGTTCAGTGGTACATACTACACGCCAGACCCTGTATTTACAAATGCTCTCCCAGACAACCCATTCAAAAGCCAGATGAAATTCTGGCTATTTTCCTTCCTTGTACTTCAATATGTAAAAGACTGATACTAATACTGCCCATTTTATATGGTTGTTGTGAAAAGCAAATGAGATGTAAAGTGCTTAACTTCATCTCCGATGTATAATAAACATTCCTTACGCTGTTTTAGTTATCTGTTACTGTGTAAGACAGCTATTCCAAAACCTAAAAGCTGAAGACAATAACATTTATTACTATGTGGTCCTTGTTCAGAGTTTTCCATGAGGCTTCAGTCAAGGTGTTGGCCAAGGAGTGCTGTCATCTCAAGACTCAGCTGGGAGAATTGCTTTCAGGCCCACTCAGGTGGCTGTTGACAGCATTGTCCTTGGAGCTGCCTCATGGAGCTGGCTTCTCCTGGAGCACATAATCCAGGACAGAGACACAGAGAGCCCAAAACAGAAGATGGAGTCTTTTTTATAACCTGGTCTCAGAAATGCCATCTCATCACTTCTGCCATATTCTCTTCGTTAAAAGCAAGACACATGCAACCCACTCTCGAAGGCAAAGGATTATACAAAAGTGTGACTCTGAGGAGGCAGATAGCACTTGGGCCATCTTAGAGGCTGACGAGCACATAATGTTCGGTATTGCCAACATTTCTGGTGAGCTCAGTGTTGGCAAAAAGAAAACATAGGAACTATAGCATTTCTGGCCTGCCCGCTTGTAAGCCTCACAAGCGTCCTATTCTAGGAAATCACTTCTTATCTGCTATGTTGCCTGAGTGCTCTGTCATGTCTGACTCTGCGACCCCCATGGACTGTAGCCCGCTGGGCTCCTCTGTCCGTAACTGTCTCCTGGAATTTGCTCACATTCATTCTCAGAAATGCCATCTCATCACTTCTGCCATATTCTCTTCGTTAAAAGCAAGACACGTGCAACCCACTCTCGAAGGCAAAGGATTATACAAAAGTGTGACTCTGAGGAGGCAGATAGCACTTGGGCCATCTTAGAGGCTGACGAGCACATAATGTTCGGTATTGCCAACATTTCTGGTGAGCTCAGTGTTGGCAAAAAGAAAACATAGGAACTATAGCATTTCTGGCCTGCCCGCTTGTAAGCCTCACAAGCGTCCTATTCTAGGAAATCACTTCTTATCTGCTATGTTGCCTGAGTGCTCTGTCATGTCTGACTCTGCGACCCCCATGGACTGTAGCCCGCTGGGCTCCTCTGTCCGTAACTGTCTCCTGGAATTTGCTCACATTCACGTCCATTGAGTCAGTGTTCAAGGTAGGGGACCCCTGTATTTGGAGGGATGAGGAGATGGTCCACATCTGCTGGTGATAATGTGTATGTAAGTCAGTCTTGTCTCTCCCTACACTACAGAAATTTAAGGACTTACATTGGGACCCACTGGGACCCACTGGGGCGGTTT
This sequence comes from Oreotragus oreotragus, assembly GCA_006410675.1. Taxonomy (NCBI): domain Eukaryota; kingdom Metazoa; phylum Chordata; class Mammalia; order Artiodactyla; family Bovidae; genus Oreotragus; species Oreotragus oreotragus. The sequence goes on along the minus strand of SJYX01009710.1, from coordinate 531,036 downwards.
GGCACAAAGGCTCTAGAGCCATGCTGATCAGGCTTTCGCTTTCCATCACTTGTTTAGTCCCCCAGTCGTGTCTGACTCTTTGAAACCGCATGGACTGCAGCATGCCCGGCTTCCTGTCCCTCACCATCTCCTGGAGTTGGCCCAAGTTCGTGTCCATTGCTGATGCCATCTAGCCATGTCATCCTCTGTCGTCCCCTTCTCCTCCTGCCCTCAGTCTTTCCTAGCATCAGGGACTTTTCCAATGAGTTGGCTGTTCATATCAGATGACCAAAATACTGCAGCTTCAGCTTCAGCATCAGTCCTTCCAATGAGTATTCATGGTTGATTTCCCTTAAGATTGACTGGTTTGATCTCTTTGCTGTCCAAGAGGCTCTCAGAAGCCCTCTTCAGCACCACAGTTCGAAGGCATCAGTTCTTTGGTGTTCTGTCTTCTTTGCAGTTCAACTCTCACAATCTTTATGTGACCACTGGGAAGAAAGACCGTAGCCTTGACTATATGGACCTTCGCTGGCAGAGTAATGTCTCTGCTTTTCAACATACTGTCTAGGTTTGTAATATCTTTCCTGCCCAGTAGCAGTTGTCTTCTGATCTCATAACTGCAGTCACCATCCGCAGCGATTTTAGAGCCCAAGAAGGGGAAAGCTGTCACTACTTCCAGCTTTTCCTTTTCCTATTTTCCATGAAGTGATGGGGTTGAATGCCATGATCTTAGTTTTTTTTAGTATTTAGCTTTAAGCCAGCTCTTTCACTCTCCTCCTTCACTGTCATCAAGAGGCTCTTTAATTCCCATTCCCTTTCTGCATTAGAGTGATTTCCTCTGCATATCTGAGGTTGTTGATGTTTCTCCCACCTATCTTGATTTCCACCACTTACCAGCCAGCAAACCTCAGAAAAGTTATCTAACCTTGATGAATCCCATTTTTCTCAATTGTAAAGTGAAAACAAAAACAGTGCTTACTTACATGGTTGTTGTGGTATTTAAATAAAACAGTCATGCAAAGTACTTTGAGAACTTTCTGTAGGAAGGCATTGCTCTAATCAAGGCTAGCTGTTAGTATGTCCATGAACATAAAGGGGAAAATTGTGTTTGCAATTTGTGCTTTTTCTTTTGTGAGCATATTAACAAAAACTGCAGTTTCTAAGTACTTGGAATGAACTCAGAGTAACACAGTCTTCATCGTTCTACAGGGAGAAAGCTGAGTTCCTGCCTGGAAATCTCTGAGCAGGGTGTTACTCTCTTTAACGTTCTAGGATTAGATAACCCTCAGGAAATCCATTTTCCACATATTAAAAGTGCCTGCAACATACTAGTGATTTGAAAACCATCAATTGCCTTCACATTTCTCCCTTTATTCCTATTTACAAAGAAGTAGAAGATATCTCTACATAGAATGCAGCTGGCAATTGAAGGTGATATCTGCTGAGCAAGTGGTTTGGGTGGTCAGCATTCTACCATCCTAGAGGAGGAAATGATTCAGGCGTGGTCTAGCAGTTACCATGGGAATTTAGTCCGTGGAACCAGCCAGATGGTTTAGGGTTGGGACTCATTTTCTTTCAATTACCTGAGCAGCCAAGGTGAAATTGAACTATTTGTTTGAAATGTTCTGCTATTGGAACCTCTCTTTCTATATTTCCCCATGTAACCTCAAACTTTTGATTTTTCTGTTGGTAAAAATGGTGTTAATGAAACCTGTTTTCTCCTCAATGCTAGAAATTAATATCATTTACATCTTCACAGAGTGTTCGGTTCCTCAAAGGCAAGTTCTTCACAAGTAAAAGAAGCTCACCCAGTCAATGATCATATGAATGGACACGGGAGGGGGATTATTCATTGTGGTGGTAAATGCTGGAGTGGTACATTGGAGGCCATCCCTATTACATATTCATTAGAAATAACTCTGCTTAAAATAGGTAGCCCGGAAGTATGTATATTTTATAATTATTCCACATAATTTGATATATTCCACATAGTTGGATATCATTGCAACATCAAAATTTCCCCTTAATTTGTAATCATAGAATGAGAGAAACCCAGAAATTGGGACAGCATTTTCCTTTTTCAGGAAAAACCTTGGCAGAGTGAGAAAGAAACACTTTTCATTTCTGAGCTAAAAAGTATTCTGAGTAGAACAAAATAATCAAAGACTCCTGGCCCAATAATCAAGACTTTTAACTAGATAAAGTCTTTAATAAAATAGATATTGAGGATGTGACATACAGTATGATGATTATAATTAGCACTACTTACGGTTTATTTGAATGTTCCTAAGGGAGGTACGTTTTATTCAGATATTTGTTGATACCCAATGTATGCCAAGCACAGTTCTAAGCACTGAGAACTAAGTGATAGATTAAAGAGACATAGTCCCTGCTGTTATGAATGGGTGTGACTAATTATCATGGAAGTAATTAAAGAGATTATGTACTGATGATTGAGTTTAGCATTTGGGACAACCCTTAGCTCCAATTAGGCTTCCCTAGTGGTCTTGCCTGGAAAATCTCATGGACAGAGGAGTCTGGTAGGCTGCAGTCCATGGGGTTGCACAGAGTCGGACGTGACTGAAGCAACTTAGCAGCAGCAGCAGTGGTTTAAATGGTAAAGAATCTGCCTGCAATGCAGGAGGCCCAGGTTCAATCCCTGGGTCAGGAAGATCCCCTGAAGAAGAGAAATGGCCACCCACTCCAGTTTTCTTGCCTGGAGAATCCCATGGACAGAGGAGCCTGGTGGGCTACAGTTCATGTGGTAGCAGGGAGTGGGACACCACTGAGTAGCTAACACTTTCACTTTTGTACTAAGTTCCAATCAAGATAGCTTGCTTATAATTTTACCTGATTGATTATATCATATCCAGTTTGAAGACTGATTATTGGAAGTATAGAAGTGAGATGTTCAAAAAGATAAAGCGCTCCATGTCCATCTCCCAGTTCTGCAGTAAACAGACTTCCTGACTCTGTGGACTTATGAAATCTGGTCCCTGTGAATGGAGCATCTTTACTTGATCATGGAACCATTTCACTTTGTTTTGATTTCTCAGTATTAACTGATATTTCTATAGTAAAGTGCCTTCTGTGCTCTGATCAGAGTGTGATTTGGGGTGTATCTTTCAGGCATACCAGACTCACCTAAGAGGCTTAAATACATACACTACCAGGGCATCACCCAAATCCTGCTGTGCAGAAGCTTTCAGGTAGACTATGTCAGGCCATATATGTTGAAAAACTTTCTTAGATCATTGTCTCCCAAATTATGTGTCAGGATCTCTTTAAATAGGAATGAAATTAATTAAGTAGCTTGTGAATTACATATTTATAAAAGTATGAAATAGAATAGAGTGGAAAATATCAGGATGTTACACTCTAACGGTAAGGCATTGTGATGGTCAGATACTAGATCTTCCTGTCAACACTAGTTTTTCCCTTTTTATTTGAATTTTAACAGTCATCAATTCAGTCGACCAGTTCATTAACAGCCATCAAGCCAGTTTTGTAACTGATTTATTAATAGGTCATTAATTTTCCAAACTAGTAATACATAGACATCAACTAGAATATTTCTTAAAAATTCAGATTTCATACATCTACTCTTAGATATTCCCATTTGTTTATTTTAGAGTGGGGTCTGATGACTCTGTTTAAATACGGGCCCCAAATGACTTTGATCAAATGAATCAAATAGGTTTTGAATTTAGGAACCAAAGATGGGATGACAAGCTCATCACGGGGAGGATCTCTTTTTGTCTACTCATTTGAAGCATGGGGATATTTGTGCCATCAATGCTTGAGTGCTTTAGGCGTACCAATAAAGCTAATGCAAGGTAACTGGCAGAGTTTATGATTTTTCTCAGGGGGTGTAGAACAAAAGCTGTGCTAGGAGAGAAAAATGGTGGCCCTCTCAAGATAATTAATGCAAGACTGATTTTTTTCAGAGCTCAACTCAGTTGGTATTATGTTGTTTTTCATTCTCTTATCAACACTAGCCTGGGAATTTACCAGAAAATGTGAATCCCCAAAGGTAGACTTCTAGGTTGGGAATAACGGAAATGATAAGCTAAATAGAATTGATACAGAACAGCATTCCCATTTATTTAATTCTTTTTTTTTTCTTCTGCTGATGTGATCAGGTTGCCATGGAAACCTAAAAGCTCATTTACCCTGTGTGAATGACCAATGCTATCAGTCTTTAATGAACACCAAAAACTTGCTAAAGATGTATTCAGTTTATTCTACCTTCAGAATGATAGTGCTTTATAAAAACTAACAAATTATTTAATTATAGACAGATGTTTAAATGAGAAATTTTGAAAAAACTCCAAACTTGAAAGTGACCTTTGGTTTGGGGAAGTTAAGCTGGAGCATAAAGTGATATTTGTTAATTCAAATGTTCTTCTCTAATAATCTAGAAGCTGCTGTGTATTATCCTTCAATGAGGGGTGATATTTAAACACATGATGATATAATTAGTCCAAATAGATACTGACAGTAGTGTTATAGAGACTTGTACCTAGGCCGAGCAGGGTATGGCAGCCCACTCTAGTATTCTTGCCAGGAGAATCTCATGGATAGAGGAGCCTGGCGGGCTACAGTCTGTGGGTCACAAAGAGTTGGACATGACTGAGCAGCTAACTAAGCACACGTACATTTACTCTAGGCATTTGCTCCCCACACCCCCGCCCGCCTTTTTTTCTTGTTTTAAAAACGGGATTCTTATTTTCCTTGAATTATAGAAGAGTTGATATGGGTGGGATAGGTGAGAGAGACAGAAATTTATACAGCAGGTGTTTTCCAGCTAGAATGAAACATTTTCAGTATTTTAACAGTGTGCGCTATCTGGCTGACTGCCAACCATGCTTTTTCAAAGGGACTTTGGAGTTTTTGATTTCAGAATCTGAAATCAAAAACTCCAAAGTCCTGAACACACGGCTTCTCAACAATAATCAGATCAAGAGCATACCTGGCGGGTCGTTTGAAGACTTGGAGAATCTGAAATACCTGTAAGTTGTGACCAGTTTTCTACACCAGAGCCTGTCATCTGTGTTTGGACTGCTTGAGCTAAATCCCATATTGTTATGAATTATTGCAAATACATTCAATACATTTCAAGTGAAAAAGAGGTCTTGTTTTCAGAAGGTAAGTGAAGTTTTGGCTGCTGCTCTGTGTGATTTCTAGGGTCTATCTGCTAAGCCTTAAGTCAATCAGTCTGGAGAAGGAAATGGCAACCCACTCCAGTACTCTTGCTTGGAGAATCCCATGGACGGAGGAGCCTGGTGGGCTGCAGTCCATGGGGTCACAAAGAGTCGGACACGACTCAGTGACTTTACTTACTTACTTACTAGGTAGCAATTAGATGTTGCTAGGAAATGGCAACCCACTTCAGTACTCTTGCCTAGGAAATCCTATGGACAGAGAAGCCTGACAGGCTACAGTCCATGGGGTTGCCAAGAGTTGGACATGGCTGACTGCCCAAGCCACCACCACCAGGGAGACCTCTGGTGCAGTTTAGAGTGAGAAAACAGAACTGCACAAGGTGGTCAAGGTGATTTTCCAAAGAACCAGAAAACTGGGTTACACTGAATAAAGTTATGGTTTGTTCATTTAAGGCAGCACTGATGGATGTGTAGCAGCACACACACACAGATACACACATCCAGAGTTTCACATGTTTATACCTACAAATGCAAATACTTTCATGCATTGGCCAAAAGTTGGAAGAGTCTCAAATGAGAATGAATGAGAAAAGTTTTTCATTAAAAAAATAAAATATATGTCCAAATTAATTCTGTTAAAATTCCTTCACCACCAGGTAGGTCTTAGCAATATTTCAGTTCAACTGATAATTTTTCAGTCATTTTTGGTTACTACCACCTTATTTCTTATGATTGGGTCCATTGGAATGAGCTTGACTTGCTCAGTTGCTCAGTTACTGGGAGCAGCTTATAGAAGTGAAGGACCAGCCAGGGGTTGTCTGGTCTTACGGAGGCTACAGGCTGTGGTCCAGCAAACACCCAGCTGATGGCAGAAAGAGCCCATAATTCCTCTGGCTCCAACACAAACAGTCAAAATTACCAGAGGGTCTTCAGTCCTGTTCTTCTGCTTCAGTGAGGAAAGAGATGGCTGCCTAATCACCACCCCATGTACCCTGCAAACTGAACCCTTCTCCCTTTCTCTAGGCCTTTTTATATCAAGTAGGGAAGGGCTACTTCAGTCCTTAGTGTAGTAAATTTAAACAGGCAGCTGATGAAGAAATGGACTTTCTCTAAGATAACAATTAAAAAAAATGCAAGTCATAACAAGGAGATATTATATTGGCGAAAATTCTAACAGTTATTTATGACCTACTGTGGGAGTATCAGACACATTTATGCACTCTTGTGGGTAGTGAAAATTGGTCTAATCTCTTTGGAGAAACTTTCAGTAATATCTTTTAAATTTAATTTTAAAAGATGCATACATCTTTTGGCCCTAGATTTTCATTGCTGGGAATTTACCATTTATACATACTGCACAAATCCAAGGGTAATTATTGTATCACTGATGTAATGGGAAAATGATAGACCAAGAACAACCTAAATATCCTCAATAGAGCACTTCTTGAATAAATTACACATGTACCAAGTACTGCTACCCAAGTGGCTCAGTGGTAAAGATTCCACCTGCCAGTGCCGGAGACGCAGGTTTGATTTCCAGGTAAGGAAGATGCCCTGGAGAAGGAGATGACAACCCACTCCACTATTCTTGCCTGGGAAAGCCCATGGACGGAGGAGGCTGGCAGGCTACAGTCCGTGGGGGTGCAAGGATTCAGACCCAATTTAACGACTAAACAAGAACATACCAAATACTACAGAGTTTAAACCGGTCAAGGTAAATTTCTACCTGTCGATATAGAAAGATCTTGGAGAATGTTACAAAAGAAATTCCAAGATACAGAAGTGAATAATGCCTAATGGGGCACTTGGTGAGTGAAAACTACATATACAGTTGTTTCTCTTTATATTCTTTTTGTTAAAATATTTTCATATATGCAGGAAAATTCTGAAAGCATATATTAAAAAAAGTATAAACAGTATTCATCCCTGTGGGTGGCCCTGAGAATTGCTAGGTGTAGAGAAGCATTGATTCTCAATTGACATATTCTCCGCTGTTCAAATATTTTTAAACCGTTTGCCTGTACTGCTTATTATAATGAAGATAAAATGATAGAAAACTGAAAAAATTCCAGTGTGAGAAATGGAGGTTAGAAGTCAAGAGTTAGCTTTTCTTGCTGTGTCAAGGTCATCAAACTTAGCATCTTGGGGAGAGAGGCTGTGGAGGGAGGTGGGGAGCCTGCTTTAGGAGCCCCTTCTCTCATTTCTCCGCTGCGGATCACCATAACGAGCTCTTTGCTGGCTCCCTAGCCCCCTACACTCCCTGCCTAGGGACTCCCATCTCCCGCTCAGATCACCACTGGTCATCTTTGCAGCTGCCGGAAAACCCACCCATTGCTTTGAATTAAAACTGTGTCCACTGCACAGGCGTCATCTGCAGGGCAGGATGGACACAGAATTTTGTAGCAGCACTGGTGCCTCTCACGTAGTCTCCAGCCAGGAGTGGCTATGGATTTTCCCTTGTTATTTACATAACTGCATTTTTTTAATGTGTCCAATCTTCATGAAGGGTGTGAGTAATGAAAGTGAATTATGATTATAGCATAAGGAAAATACCCAGAGCTGGAAGCCACATGTGGCTTTTCTCTCAGTCCAAGGGAAAAGCAGCCAAGAGGTCACACCCTTCCCTGGACATCCCTTGTGTCCATCTCTTCTTCCAAACCTGCCTCTGTGCTCCCTGTGCAGGGGTACCACCTTCCTCCCATCCATGGGGCCATCTTCTGCCAAACCTGGGGAAAACCTGTCCTCTTCTCGCTGTGCCTGAGATGGCTGATTGCTAAATAATGAGTATCCTTTCTTCCTTCTTCAGGGACACAGCCCTTCATTTATTTGATGTGATAATATGTCCTGCTGCAAGTTTGTATTTCCTCCACCTATTATGTACAGGGTGGCCAAGGAGAGACATGTTGCAGTGCTTGGACATGGGGGAAACATTTTGAAAGATGACTTACTCAGACAAGAGGCATCTGGTTTTTGTCTTTCTTCCCTCCTGCTACTTCTTGCCTAGGGCTCAGTTGTGATGGCCGGAGCTTCAGCAGTCATCTTGGACCATCATGGGAGTTTCAGGAAGAAAGCCAGCATTGAGACTAGTAAGACAGAAAGGTTGGAAATACCAGATACTGTAAGGCCACTCTATCAGCTCTGGCACCCTGCCTCTGGTACATTTTATTTGATGGAAAACTGAACTCTTATGTGTTTAAATTGTAGTAAGTTCTCTGCTCTGCTTTTGCCAGTAAAACCTAATTCTAATAGCTGGGATCTACCTTATTAGTTCCAGTATATTTTTCCAAGTCTGAGTTATTCAGCAGTGGAAAGTGTGACTACTTTGGACAGAACAACCGCTGAAAAAATGGGGTCTTGGGCCTGCTGTGGTTTTTAAACTCCTACAGAATAATACGGGGCAGACACAGCTTGGTTACCATTGAATTCTCTCTTATTGATGTGTTGAAGATACGCTTCTTTATTATTTCAGTTACTCAGAAGTAACGTTAATTTCTTTTTATTGGTATTGTCTTATGGAGTACTTCTGGGTTGAGTACATTTTGCTCCTATTAGGTAGGTTAATCCCAATGTCAACCCATGAATATCATAATGGAGAGAATGTTTTAAGCCAGCACTGGTTCTTTCCTTTTGCAGTTCTTCCCTCCTACTTTATACATTGTATGAATTTCTGGCATTAAAAAAAAAAAAATTGCCTAGTCCTGACCCAAGACTACATAAAGATCAATTCCTAGACCTAGTGATAAATTACTCTTAAGAGAACTTGCTTCAGTTCTTGGGCAGGGTCCCTGCTTGTGTATAGTCTCTGAAGGTGGTAGGGAGGGTGAGTGGATGGGATCCAGGCTTTTAGTGACAGATAATGTTGTTGTTCAGTCACTAGGTCATTTCTGATGCTTTGTGACCCCATGGACTGCAGCATGCCAGGCTTCCCTGTCCTTCACTATCTCCTGGACTTTGCTCAGACTCATGTCCACTGAGTCAGTGATGCCAGCCAACCATCTTCCTCCATCGCCCCCTTCTCCTGTCCTTGGTCTTCCCTAGCATCATGGTCTTTTCCAATGCTCTTTACATCAGGTGGCCAAAACATTGGAGCTTCAGCTTTAGCATCAGACCTTCCAGTGAATTTTCAGGGTTGATTTCCTTTAGGATTGACTAGTTTAATCTCCTTGCTGTCAGGGGCACTCTCGAGAGCCTACTCCAGCACCAGAGTTTGAAAGCATGAATTCTTCGGTGTTCATTCTTCTTTGGGGCTTCCCTGGTGACTCAGGTGGTAAAAAATCTGCCTGAAGTGCAGGAGATCCAGGTTTGATCCCTGGGTCAAGAAGATGAGAAGGTGCCCTGGAGAACGAAATAGCAACCCACTTCAGTATTCTTGCCTGGAGGCTTCCAGGACAGAAGAGCCTCGTGGGGGCTATACAGTCCATAGGGCTGCACAGAGTGGGACACAGCTGAGCGACCATCACTTCATTTCAGCTTCTTTGTGGTCCAACTCTCATATCCATACATGGCTTCTGGAAAAACCATGGCTTTCAGTAGACGGACCTTTGTCAGCAAAGTGATGTCTCTGTTTTTTTTTTTTTTTAATACACTCTCTAGGTTTGTCATAGCTTTTCTTCCAAGGGCCAAGTGTCTTTTTCGTGGCTACAGTCACCATCTGCAGTGATTTTGGAGCCCAAGAAAATAAAATCTACCACCATTTCTGTCACAGATATAAGAAGGAATATTTTTGAGAATGGGAGAATTGTTTGCCTGTGACCTTACCAAGCACATACGGATATAAAACACCCATGCCAAATGTTCCTGGCTCCCTTCCTGCATCCTCTAAAGAGGTAGTTCCTTCGCCTTTAGGAGTAATTATGTGTTATATGAAAAAAAAGTTAAATAACTTTTAATCTAAGACTTAGTATTAAAAATCAGGTTGTCAATTTCTTTGAAGCAAACAGGCATCCAAGGAGATGGGCTGGTCAAATTCTTTTGGTGGTATGGGGGAAAAAAATGTGCTGGGACTTCTCTGGTGATCCAGTGGTTAAGACTTACCCCTTACACTGCAAAGGTAGCGGGTTTGATCCNTCTAAGACTTAGTATTAAAAATCAGGTTGTCAATTTCTTTGAAGCAAACAGGCATCCAAGGAGATGGGCTGGTCAAATTCTTTTGGTGGTATGGGGGAAAAAGTGTGCTGGGACTTCTCTGGTGATCCAGTGGTTAAGACTTACCCCTTACACTGCAAGGGTAGCAGGTTTGATCCCTGATCAGGGAACTAAGATCCCACATGCCACATGGTGGGGAAAAAAAAAAAAAAAAGTAATAATAAAAAAAATATGCTCACACCTCATCTGCTTAGCGTCTTGGACAAATGAAAGTAAGGAGGGGCAGTGTGAGGATACTTGGTACTTGCAAGAGGTCTAAAGGGCAATAGAACAAAGATTCATGATTTAAGTCTAAGTTGGCTCTGCATATATTTGTATAGACTCTATATTCAGTTGATTTGAGCCCTGTGTTGATTTATATCCCAAGCAAGATGATCTGAGTTGACATAGAGAGTATTTTATTAATAATTTCCGAATGTATGCCCATGAATTCCTGTTCTTTGATGTCATTTTTATTTCTCTCATGTAAGAAGTTATTTTATAAAAGCCTAAAAATACAACTTTAGGAATAGAGATTTTTTAAAAATTACATTTAAAGCTATTATTTTCTCTTACTATGAAGGATGAATAAATCTCCTCAAATTTACTTTCCCCACTTAATGTTTTTTGAATGCATACAATTCAGTCTGTTTAGACATTATTTCTGGAGAAGAGATTTAAAACTGGATGTTACAGGTCACAGATTTGTGTTTATCAATTTCATGCTTCAGAAAAAAAATATCTTCTTATACTACTTGATTCGCAACTTGTGTATAAAAATACATAAATATAAGTGCTGGTGTTGTTTAAATGTTGGGAGAAGAGAAACTGGATAGACGAGAAACGAGACCTAGAAAGCAAAATCAATACCAGTTGTTTAAAAAGGATCCATTTTCCTGTTTTATCATTTTTTGGTCACACCATGTGGAATGGGGGAATCTTAGTTCTCCAATGAGGGACTGAACCTGTTCCCCCTCACTGGTAGTGCAGGGTCTTAACCTCTGGACTGCCAGGAAAGTCCCTTTTTGCCTATTTTAAACCTTATTAATAGTTTTTTTAAAAAGAGCCTTCTAAATTATGAGTCATGCAATAGCTATGGGGAGAGTTGGTTTCTCTGATCCAAACCCGTGTAAAGAAGTGCTTTGTAAAGTAACTGCCACACGGAAGTGCCTACGGTGGCGTGTTGCTCGTGTCTCTGCAAGTGGGTTGTTGTAGGACACCTTTTGTGGATGTAAGTTTCAGGGTTATCATATATCCACAGATGAGCACAAGGACCATAGATAAGGGAAAAGACTTACTTTAAGTGGAAAAACAACAGGAAACCAAAATAAAACCGCTTCCTGATTCAGTTTGTGTTGAAAAATCATTGGCGATGGCTAGTTGCACCAAATGTGTAGTAAAATAACTTGCTTCTCCTCATGAAGAATGCTTTATGCTTCTGGGAACTGTGTTGGGCCACCCAGAGGCATGTTAAAATATAGCCTGATGCATCTTCAGTCTTAAATTTGGCCATATTTTTGCTGGCATGAGCCTTGAAGATTTTGCTGCCAGAATCTATTAGAAGAATAAAATAAGTTTAATGAGTGCCGAAAGAGAAAAGCAAACAAATATACACACATATGAATATCAAAATCAATATCATAAAATGGCAAAGCACCCCCATTTGCCCTGAAGTTCCCCTAGGTTTTATCACAAGCGATAGTAGAGGGCTATAAAGGGGTTTTCTCTGCCATCATGTTGGGAGATTGGGTGAGAGAGGTATGGAATCAGAAACTCTTGGAACAAAAGCAAAAAGGTTCAAAACTGAGGAAGGAATAAAGGGCTGAGATAATTGGAAGAGAGCGTTTTGGGTGCACGTGTGTTTGAAAATAGAGCCAAAGGCAAGCTCTGGAAGTTCTTCAGAGCATGGCAACATCTGAGCACATTCTCTAATCAGAAAGACTGCTGGCTCACGGCCATGGATCTCTGTTTATCCCTGGATCCTCCTCTCACCAGCTGGAAGTTTTCTTGACTTTTTTATTTCCTCCTTCTTGAAAGTAAGATTGATTTTCTCAAGTGTTAAATAGTGTTCCCATCCAAACTGATGTGCACTCACACCCTCAGCGTGTGACCCTGTTTGGCAATAGTGTCTTCGCAGATGCAGTCAAATTAAGATAAGGTCATACAGGGTTAGGGTGGTCTTTTTGTTCATTACTTACAAGGTTCTTATGAAAATGACAAGAGTACAGTTTCCTACAACTGTTTTAAGTTGCATTTTTCTGAATTTTAACTTCATTGTTTCAACTACTTTGTTGAGATGTAATAGGCAAAAAGCTGTATATGTTTAATGTACATAGACTTCATGAGTTTAGAGATAAATATATACCTTGAAACCATTAACCACCACCTAAGTCATAAACATATCCTTCATCCCCAACATTTCCTCCTCCTTCTACCAGTACTATTATTGTTACTATTATAAAAACACAGCATAATCTATTCTTTTAGCAGTTTTTTCTCTTCTTTTAAAACCTTATGTCAAGGGCAGACTTTCAATAGAGAAAATTATTAAGCATATAGTACAGTACTGTTAACTATAGGTACTCTACAGTAGATCTCTAAGACATATTCTTCTTATATAACTGAAGTTGTGTACCCTTTGAGTAATCCCATTTTCTCTTTCCCTCAACTCTAGGCAACCACTATTCTACTTGCAGCTCCTGTGATTTTGTTTTGGTTCGGCCCTCAGTTGTGTCCAACTCTTTGTGACCCCATGGACTGCAGCACACCAGGCCTCCCTGTCCTTCACCATTTTCAGAGTTTGCTCAGACTCGTGTCCACTGAGTCAGTGATGCCATTCTCTGCCATCCCCTTCTTCTCCTGCCCTCAATCTTTCCCAGTGAGTCTTTTCCATTGGGTCTTTTCCAATGAGTCAGTTCTTTGCATCGGGTGGTCAAAGTATTGGAGTGGCCAAAGTATTCAGCTTTAACATTAGTCCTTCCAATGAACACCCAGGACTGATCTCCTTTAGGATGGACTGGTTGGATTTCCTTGCAGTCCAAGGGACTCTCAAGAGACTTCTCCAGCACCACAGTTCAAAGGCATTAGTTCTTTGGCACTCAGCCTTTCTTATTGTCCAGCTCTGACTACTGAAATAACCATAGTTCTGACTATATGGACCTTTGTGGTAAAGTAATGTGTCTGCTTTTTAATATGCTGTCTAGATTTGTCATTGTTTTTCTTCCTATGAATTTGAGGATTTGGGATTCTTCATATTAATATATGTGACATTATGTACTATTTGCCCTTCTTTGTCTAGCTTATTTGACTTAGCGAAATGTCTTCCCGGTTTATCTATGTTATTGCAAATGGCACGATTTCCTTCTGTTTTTCAGACTGGGTAACACTCACTTATACGTGTACACTGCGATTTCTTTATCTGCTAATCCATTTAGGTCTTGGCTGTTGTGAATAATGCTGCAGTGGACACAGGGATGCAGATATCTCTTCCAGATCCTGATTTTATTTCCTTTGAATATATATCCAGAAGTAGAAATGCTGGATCATTTGATAGTTTTATTTTCAATTTTTTGAGGGACCTCTGTACTATTTTCTGTAGTGGCTGCTTTAAGTTACATTTCCCTCAGCAGTCTATGAGGGTTTCATTTTCTCGACAATCTTGCTTACACTTAATATCTTTTTTATAATACCATCCTGACAAATTTGAAGTGATATGTCATTATAGCTTTGATTTGCATTTCCATGATAATTAGTGATGTTGAACACATTTTTATAGACTTTTTAGCCATTTGCTTTTTTTTTTTTTGAAAAATGTCTATTCCTTTGCTTATTTTTTAAATAGATCATTGGTATTTTATTCTGTTGGGTTATGTGAGTTACTTCTGTAGTTTACATACTAACCCCTTGTTAGATATACAGTTTAGGATTTTTTACATTGAAGAAATATGTATCTAAACAGATCATGTCATCTGCAAACAGAGGTGATATTACGTCTTTCTTTCTAATTTGGATATCTTTCACTTATTTTTCTTGCCTAATTTCTCTGGGTAGAGTTTCTAGTACTGTGTTGAACATGAGTAATGTGAGTGGGCATCCTTCCCTTGTTCAAGATCTTAGAAATCTTTAAGTTTTTCATCATTGAGAATGTTAACCATGGCCTTTTCACATATGGCCTTTGATATTTTAATATACATTCCTTCTATAATTAGTTTGTTGAGATTTTTTATCATGAAAAAATACTGACATTTGTTACACGTTTCTTCTGTATCTGTTGAGATGATCATTTGATTTTTATTCTTCATTCTTTTGATGTGATGTATCACTTGATTAATTTGTGAATGTTGAACCATCCTTGCATCGCAGGGATAAATTCCACTTGATTATGGAATTTAATTTAGTATGCCTGTATTTATTAACAAATTATTGATGAAAGGCATATTAATATGTCTTTTGTTACTGAACATTATTGATATTTCAATATTCACTTATGCAACAAATCTTCAGTCAATAATGTATTAAGAATTTTTGCATTCATGGTCATTGGGAATATTGGCCAATAATTTTCTTCTCTTCAGAGTCTCTAGAATGAACTAACCCTTCCAATACCTTAATTTCAGACTTCCATACTCAAGAACAATGAGGCAATAAATATTTGCTATTTTAAGTCACCCAGTTTATGACGCTTTTAAATAGTAACCCTAAGAAATAGACACACCTACTTTATACAAAGAGTAAAAAGTTTAAGTTAGGTTTAAAAGTCCATTATAAGAATGTTGGCTATTTTATATTAGGAGTATTATATAATGAGATACAAAAAGAAATGAGGGTAAGGAAAAATGCATTTTAATTTGTATAATCTTATAAAACTATAAGATTTCCTGACATTTTGCAAGTGTAGTTTCAGAGGGAGGTTCCCATGCAGTTTCCACTTACTACTCACCTTTATGAGAATATTAAAAACTGTGAAAGATGGATATGGTTGCTGCTGCTGCTAAGTGACTTCAGTCGTGTCCGACTCTGTGTGACCCCATAGACAGCAGCCCACTAGGCTCCCCTGTCCCTGGGATTCTCCAGGCAAGAACACTGGAGTGGGTTGCCATTTCCTTTTCCAACGCATGAAAGTGAAAAGTGAAAGTGAAGTCGCTTAGTCGTGTCCGACTCTCAGTGACCCCATGGACTGCAGCCTACCAAGCTCCTCCACCCATAGGATTTTCCAGGCAAGAGCGCTGGAGTAGGGTGGTTGCAGTGACCAGCTTAAAGAGCCAGTAGGTGCACTGCTTTATCAAGATAAATCCAGTTCTTATGTATCTCTGTTCCAGGAGGATTAATGTCTTATATTCAGAATATTTTAATTGTGTGATTCTAATGTTGATAAGAATGGCAAAAGGAAAAAAATCTAAATAGATCTTTGATCTGAGAAATAGAATATTTACGATAAAGATACTTAGAAAATTTCTTTTGTACTCCTAAACATTGGGATATAAGTATTAAAAATCTGACCATTTTTTTTAGCTTGATTCAGAGAAGAAAATAACTAACAACACATGGTTAATTAATGTAAGTGATAAAATAAAAGCAACTGATTAATCAAATTAATGTTCTGATACTTCTCTGGCATTCTTTTATGCTTGGGAAACATCAGTATTTTTTAATCTCCTGCTTTGCAGTTAGGAAGTTGATCTTTGGTTTTATACTGAAGAACCCTGTGTAAAAAACACTAGTGCAGAACACTGCAAATATGCAAAAGATTTGGAACTAGTTCAATCTTTGATGGAAGAATTTAATCTCTCACTACTGGGGGCGGGTGAAACTAAAGAAAATAGATATTTTTCCAGTAAACACTAGATCTGTTCAACGACGTTGATTTTGGAAGCAGAAATAAAGTACTTAATTAGGCTGATTTTCTGGGCATCAGCTTCATAGGAATGATAAACATGCTTCTGACCTGCCATGCCAACAATGAGCCAAGTCAAAGAGATCTACTCACACCCATCCAATCGAACCCTGGGATACTCAGTTTGTTTGGTCTGACAAAGCTAGTGATTCTTAGTTGCATGACCTCTAAACCTAAATTCAGACTGCAATTTAAATCCATTCTTTAAATGCTGTTATCTTAAGAAGGGTAAGCAAGCTGGTTCTTCAAGATGAACCAGTTATAAACTAACAGACCACTTTAGACAGGAATAGGCAGGCACACCAACTGCTGCTTATGTTTACCTGTAGGAATCCAAAGGGCAGAAAAGTCTTTTTTGTCCCCATTTCGTTCTGTTGTTATAGCACTAGGTTGGAAAATAGCAAAAGAAAATTAACCAGAAGATATCAGAATTTGGTTTCAGATATGTAAGTGTCTGGCTTTTCTATGTTCCTCCTGCCTGGTTGACAATAAAAGGACATGCATACCTGGAATTGATGGGTTTGCAAGGGTCTGTAGAGGTTAAATATTCTACCTCTTCAAAGCTTGGATCCTTTCAGGCATATATAGAATAGTCCTGAATGCCTGAGGAATAGAAAATCATTGATTGGTGTATAGAAGGGACATGTGTCTGTAGGTATGTTGTAGATAGGTATGTTGTTTCTGGTGCTTGAATATAGAGCAGAATAACCTGAAGGGATTGCCTTTTTCAGTCAAGAATTTTGGAATTTTCATCAAGGATGGCATGGAAGGGGTATTACGAAAGCTTGTATTTGTAAACCACTTTGGCTGCTATTTAAACTGAGTGGAAACTTGTCTTAATGTGTATATAATTTGAGGGTTCCCCTGGACCAAGTTAACCCAAATTTTGAGTTGCTGGTCCCTACTAAAGGTATTATTGGCATTGGATATAGTTGTAGATTTAAAAGGAGTGTTTTCCAAATGTCAATTTTCTGTCTTTTTTTTTTTTTTATAAAATATTAACTGATCACAGCTGAATCAATCTTAATAGCCATAGAATACCTATCTCACATAGTTTAGTAGTTTCACAAACATAGGCTTGTGCTTTTAAATTTCCCAGCCAGCAGTACTTGAGTGAATAAATTAATGAAGGAGTGAATCAATCAATCATGGATCAATGGATGAAGAAATTAATAATATTTTAATTTTTTTTTTTTTTATAAAATATTAACTGATCACAGCTGAATCAATCTTAATAGCCATAGAATACCTATCTCACATAGTTTAGTAGTTTCACAAACATAGGCTTGTGCTTTTAAATTTCCCAGCCAGCAGTACTTGAGTGAATAAATTAATGAAGGAGTGAATCAATCAATCATGGATCAATGGATGAAGAAATTAATAATATTTTAAGGACACGTCTATTTCAAATGGATTTTAGAACACATTAGAAGAAAGATTTTGAAAGACATAAAAATAGATGTCTGGAAATTTTATACCCTTAAAAATGAGATCAGGTCATGAGTATTCACAACAGGAATCATCAACAGGAAGATGAGTATAGTCTCAAAAGGTTTGGTCTAATTAACTGGTTAAGTTCTGAAAAAAGATATTTCAAGTAATTTATAGAACGTATATTGAGAAAATACCCCAAAAGAGTAAGTGATAGAAACTTAGAAAGTTGAAAATCATATTTCACTGGGCATAATGGGTTATTTAGATATAGAAAGTCTATTGAATACTTCAGAAAAAAATTTCCTTTTGCTTGTCAAACTCTGTTAAATTTTCCACTTGCCTGAGTATGATAAAATAATCCAAATTAAAACATAGAATGGTACAATACAGACTTTAAAATGATTAGAAATTTACTGAGGATATTTATTTTCAATAGTATATAGATTTGGTACCTGGGTAGACATCCATCTCAGAAAGAATTCTGGATAAATATTAAATGAATGGATGCATTTCAGAAAAACAAGGACTTCTCGGGTTAAAAAAGCTAATCAAAGGCCTAATAGACGTGATGAAGAAAACAGTGAAACTGACTTTCACTTGAAGGCATTTGCTGGGCCTATGAATCTGAGTTGTATTTTAAAAGTCTCCCAGAGTTTGGAGGCGAGGTGGGGAAAGGCAAAATCTAAGGTCTGCCTAAAGTAGAGAATCTGATATGAAATCCTTACTTCCTAAAGCTATCACCCTGAAGAGTGATCCAGAAATTATCTCTGCCACTCCCAGGGGGATTATGAGAGAAATTAGTAATCTAAAATATGGGGTTGAGATGAAGACAGAAATAACATTAGTAAACATTTGGAATTACCAGCTTGACCTCATGCAGCTTTGTAGCCTAAATTATTGTTACCTTTGAGATCTAAATTTAAATTAAAATGATTGCTGACTGATAATTTCCAGAAGTACTTAGCAGAGGCAAATGTAGACCTTAAAGGAACTTGTTTTCATCTTAAATCTCAAATGTTATTTGCAAATAAAACTAAGCACAGAAAGAAACAAAGTACCAAGAGTAAGAACTATCAGCAAAAGCCCCCAAAGCTATAGAATCTGTAATTTTCAGATACAGAACATAAAATACTCACTACGTTTAAAGAAATAAAAGACACATTTAAATGTACATGCATGGAACATGAAACAGTAAAAAATTATCAGATTTGATAATGAGTCAAGTAGAACTGCTAGAAATAAAACAGTAATATTAAAAGTAAAAATCCAATGGAAAAAGGGCCATTATAATAGAACTGAAACAAAAAATGTAAACTATGAAGTAATTTAAACTAAAAAAATCATGCATAATTTAGCAAAGAGAGATCAAGGAATGGGAAATATAAAAAAGAAGTTGAGAGACATGAAGGCTAGAGTGTGCATGAATGTCTATAGTTTGTCTAAAAGAAGTTTCAGAGGGGGTAAAAATAGAATGGGCTGAAGCAGTGTTTGAAAACATAATGGCAGAAAAATTTTTCAAGAACTGATGAAAGACACCACCCTCAAAACTCAGGAAGCTCCCAAATCCAAAACAGATAAATAAAAATATGCTGTTTAGACAAAACATTCAATACAAGGAGATAATTTTAAAGGTAAGCATTGAGGAAAGACTGACTACTTCACGCAAGAAAGAGTTAGAAATACATCTAACTTTTTCTTAGCAACAAGAGAAGGCAAAAGATAGTCAAATGACATGCTAAGAAAAAGTAACCATCCATCTAAAATTGTCTGACAAAAAAAAAATTTAAGTAAACAAACTGGTCAACAAAAGGAACTGAGTAATTTTTCACCATCAGACTCTACTAAAAGAAACTCTAAAGGATATGCTTAAATAAGAAAGAAAAGGTNTAAATGACATGCTAAGAAAAAGTAACCATCCATCTAAAATTGTCTGACAAAAAAAAAATTTAAGTAAACAAACTGGTCAACAAAAGGAACTGAGTAATTTTTCACCATCAGACTCTACTAAAAGAAACTCTAAAGGTTATGCTTAAATAAGAAAGAAAAGGTGGGAGATTTCAGGAAAAAGTAAAGAATATAGAAAAGAGATCTGTATAAACATTTCCTGTACAGAACATAATAATGTCAATTCCAAGTGAGTTAGAGACCTAAATGTAAATCAAATCTATAATATTTTCAGAAGTTAATATTCAGTAATATTTTCATGACTGCAAGACAAAATTTTTCTTTAAGGCACGATCAGTCAGTTCAGTTCAGTCACTCAGTCATGTCTGACTCTCTGCGACCCCATGGACGGCAGAATGCCAGGCTTCCCTGTTCATCACCGACTCCCGTAGTTTACTCAAACTCATGCCCATTGAGTTGGTGATGCCATCCAACCATCTCATCCTCTGTTATCCCCTTCTCCTCCTGCCTTCAACCTTTCCCAGCATCAGGGTCTTTTCCAGTGAGTCAGTTCTTCTCATCAGGTGGCCAAAGTATTGGAGCTTCATCTTCAGCATCAGTCCTTCCAATGAATGTTAAGGACTGATCTGCTTTAGGATGGACTGGTTGGATCTCTTTGCAGTCCAAGGAACTCTCAAGAATCTTCTCCAACACCAGAGTTCAAAAGCATCTATTCTTCAGTGCTCAGCTTTCTTTATAGTCCAACTCTCACATCCATACATGAGTGCTGGAAAAACCATAGCTTTGACTGGATGGAACTTTGTTGCCAAAGTAATGTCTCTGCTTTTTAATATGCTGTCTAGGTTGGTCAAAACTTTTCTTCCAAGGAGCAAGCGGCTTTTAATTTCATGGCTGCAGAAGGCAGTGATCAAGATCGTCCCCAAGATAAAGCAATGCAAAAGGCAGAATTGTTGTCTGAAGAGGCCTTACAAATAGCTGAGAAAAGAAGAGAAGCAAAAGGCAAAGGAGAAAAAGGAAAGATAAACCCATTTGAATGCAGAGTTCCAAAGAATAGCAAGGAGAGATAGAAAGCCTTCCTCGGTGATCAATGCAAACAAATAGAGGAAAATAATAGAATAGGAAAGACTAGAGATCTCTTCAAGAAAATGAAAGATACCAAGGGAACATTTCATGAAAGATGGGCTCAACAAAGGAGAGAAATGATATNGAATGCAGAGTTCCAAAGAATAGCAAGGAGAGATAGAAAGCCTTCCTCGGTGATCAATGCAAACAAATAGAGGAAAATAATAGAATAGGAAAGACTAGAGATCTCTTCAAGAAAATGAAAGATACCAAGGGAACATTTCATGAAAGATGGGCTCAACAAAGGAGAGAAATGATATGGACCTAACAGAAGCAGAAGATATTAAGCAGAGGTGGCAAGAATACACAGAACTATACAAAAAAGATCTTCACAACCCAGAGAACCATGTTTGTGTGATCACTGACCTAGAGCCAGACATCCTCGAATGTGAAGTCAAGTGGACCTTAGGAAACATCACTACGAACAAAGCTGGTAGAGGTGATAGAATTCCAGTTGAGCTGTTTGAAATCCTAAAAGATGATGCTGTGGAAGTGCTGTGCTCAATATGTCAGCAAATCTGGAAAATTCAGCAGTGGCCACAGGACCAGAAAAGATCAGTTTTCATTCCAATCCCAAAGAAAGGCAATGCCAAAGAATGCTCAAACTACTGCACAATTGTACTCATCTCACATGCTAGCAAAGTAATGCTCAAAATTCTCCAAGCCAGGCTTCAGCAATACGTGAGCCTTGAACTTCCAGATGTTCAAGCTGGTTTTAGAAAAGGCAGAGGAACCAGAGATCAAATTGCCAACATCTGTTGGATCAACAAAAAAGCAGCAGAGTTCCAGAAAAACATCTATTTCTGCTTTATTGACTATGCCAAAGCCTTTGACTGTGTGGATCACAAGAAACTGTGGAAAATTCTTCAGGAGATGGGCATACCAGACCACCTGACCTGCCTCCTGAGAAATCTGCATGCAGGTCAGGAAGCAACAGTTAGAACCGGACATGGAACAACAGACTGGTTCCAAATAGGAAAAGGAGTACGTCAAGGCTGAATATTGTCACCTTGTTTATTTAACTTATATGCAGATGGTGGGCTGGGCTGGATGAAACACAAGCTGGGTCAAGATTTCCAGGAGAAATATCAATTATCTCAGATGTGCAGATGATACCATCCATATGGCAGAAAGTGAAGAACTAAAGAGCCTCTTGATGAAAGTGAAAGAGGAGAGTGAAAAAGTTGACTTAAAACTCAACATTCAGAAAACTAAGATCTTATCATCTGACTCCATCACTTCTTGGGACATAGATGGGAAAACAATGGAAACAGTGACAGACTTTAAGGCACGATGCCCACTAACTATAAAGAAAACTATTACTAAGTTAGAGTACATTCAAATAAAAAATTCTTAAAAAAATTTTTTAATTGGAGTACAGTTGTCTCACAATGTTGTGTTAGTTTCTGCTTTACAACATGAATCAGATATATGTCTACATATTTCCCCTCCCTCTTGAGCCTCCCTCCCATCCCCCCAAAACTTCTGTTTAAAGGCATTATAGAGGGGAAACAGCAATTCGAACGGGGAAAAAAAGCACAGACTGCATGAAGGCATATAACTGAGGAATGCAAATATTTAGAGTATGTAAGGAACTCCAGTATATTAATAGGAAATGGCAAAAAAAAAAAAAAAA
>SJYX01009710.1:477702-497863 GCA_006410675.1 Oreotragus oreotragus | reverse complement strand
CGTTCACCCTTGCCATCTCTTGTTTGACCACTTCCAATTTGCCTTGATTCATGGACCTGACATTCCAGGTTCCTATGCAATATTGTTCTTTACAGCATCGGATCTTGCTTCTATCACCAGTCACATGCACAACTGGGTATTGTTTTTACTTTGGCTCCATCCCTTCATTCTTTTTGGAGTTATTTCCCCACTGATCTCCAGTAGCATATTGGGCACCTAATGACCTGGGGAGATTCTCTTTTGATATCCTATCATTTTGCCTTTTCATACTGTTCATGGGGTTCTCAAGGCAAGAATACTGAAGTGGCTTGCCATTCGCTTCCCCAGTGGACCACATTCTGTCAGACCTCTCCACCATGACTCGCCCACCTTGGGTTGCCCTGCAGGCATGGCTTGGTTTCATTGAGTTAGACAAGGCCCTGGTCCTAGTGTGATTAGATTGACTAGTTTTCTACGAGTATGGTTTCAGTGTGTCTGCCCTCCGATGCCCTCCTGCAACACCCACCATCCCACTTGGGTTTCTCTTACCCTGGGCGTGGGTTGTCTCTTCACGGCTGCTCCAGCAAAGCACAGCCACTGCTCCTTACCACGGGGTCACAAAGAGTCGGACACGACTGAGTGACTTTACTACTTTACTTCTAGTTTACTTACTGACATATCCAGAGTACAGTTATCAGCTTTAGTCAATATAATATTGACACAATGCTTTTATCTAATCTACCATCAATATTTCAGTTTTGTGAAATAACCTAATATTATCCTTTATAACACATTTTTCCCTCCAGTACAGGATTCATTCTAGGACCTGATATTGTTTTGTATGCCATTCATCTTTCGTCTCCTTTAATCTCAAACCTTTTCCCTGGCTTTCTTTGTCTTTTATGACATCGCTACATTTGATGGATAGAATCTCTTTCTCTGCTTTGTTTTCAACTTAATGATCTTTCTGTTGGCTTACCTGATGCTTCCTTATGGTTAGATTCAGGTTGTACATTCCAGGACAGAATAACTCGTGAGAGATATGGTGCCCTTTTAGAGTATCACATCTGGATGAGTACTGTGTCCACTTGACCCTCATCAGTGATGCTGATTTTGATCATATGATTAAGGTCTACAATTTTTTCACTGTTTACTCTTTTTTCCTCCACTGTAGATAAAAACCAATCTGTGGGAAGAGGCTTTAAAACCATATGTGTGTGTGGAGGGGTGCGCTCAGTCATATCTGATTCTGCAACCCTATGGACTGCAGCCCACCAGGCTCCTCTGCCCATGGGATTTCCCAGGCAAGAATACTGGAGTGAGTTGATATTTCCTCCTCCAGGGGATCTTCCTGACCCAGGGATCGAACCCACGTCTCCTGCACTGCAGGCAGTTTCTTTATCGCTGAGCTACCAGAAAAGTTCTTAGATATATCTGTATCCATATCTATCTATCTATCTGTCTTACTTCTCATCAGAATTATCCACTGCATTTAGCATAAATCTGTGAATCTACTTAATACCAGCCTTTGATGGTAATAAAATAATGATTTTCCACTTTCAGTATTTCCTTCACATTTACCAGTCAGTACTTGACAAGTAAGAAAGGCTTTCTCTTCTTTCCTATTCATTTATTGATCATCATAATGAACTGAAGGATGCCTGTTTTTAAAAAGATCTTTAATTATTGCACGTTAATTGGGTGCTCAGATTGTTTCATTTTGGCCAGTAGGAATCCCTTTAGACTGTTCTTGTCTGTCTGAGACATGCCTTCAGGCATCTTCTTTTTTATTTTTTCTCAGTTTCACTATCTGGTGTTATATGTCCCAGGCTCGTTTTGTTTATCACTGGAATCAGCCATTTTCCCAAGGATTTCTGGTTTCCTTCATTGAAGTCCCATATTTCTGCTATGGGTAGATTCATTCTAACAGAGTATCTTTGTTTCTTAGGCCTGTCTTATACAGTGCTCGTGAAAATTCAGGAAGAAATAAAATACTTCCATATAACTCTGTGGTCAAAAATAACCTAAAAGTCCATTTACTGCAACTTCAAGACCAAAATCAAAACAAAATCCCCAGCTAAGAAAACTATATATCAAAACTTTTGGGGCCCAAAGTATTACTTGAAATCAAATTTCTAGCCTTACACAATTTCATTAGTAATAAAAGGATGAAAATAAGTGGACTAACTATTCACATTAAATATAATAAACAATAATCACAGAAAAGACCTAAGGCAAGTGAAAAAAAAAGAAAACAAAACAAAAAGTAGATCTCTTTGAAATATGTGAAATATGTGCACAAATAATAAAATGTTCAAAATTATGGCAAGCTGATAATTTAGAATATATATATGAAAAAATTATTCTTGATGGATCTGAAGATTCCTTTAGTACTGATCATATATGTTACTGATTGTTTTCTCTTTTTCCTAAAAGAACATGTTGATATGTCAATTGTGGCATGANGTGAAATATGTGCACAAATAATAAAATGTTCAAAATTATGGCAAGCTGATAATTTAGAATATATATATGAAAAAATTATTCTTGATGGATCTGAAGATTCCTTTAGTACTGATCATATATGTTACTGATTGTTTTCTCTTTTTCCTAAAAGAACATGTTGATATGTCAATTGTGGCATGACTTTAAGGAGAGTTTTGACTCTCAATTTTTAACTTAAAAGGTTAATGCTAATTTAGCTTTTTAATGAATTTATAATATTGATTTGGAACATTTTTTTCAAAATATTTTAGTGGTCCTAATTCAAAGACAATAGGTATAAAACTATGATTTGATCTGCAAATTTCTGAAAATCATCTGTAATATAAACCTGGTCATGCTGATATGAGAGTTGTTTGGTTTAGGCATTCTGGGATTGTATCTGTTTTCAGGCCTAAAGAAGGTACAGCTCATGAGTGTAGTATGTCATCTGAAGAGATTAATAGTTGCACAGTTATTTCTGTAGGTAATATGACTTGATTANTTTCTGAAAATCATCTGTAATATAAACCTGGTCATGCTGATATGAGAGTTGTTTGGTTTAGGCATTCTGGGATTGTATCTGTTTTCAGGCCTAAAGAAGGTACAGCTCATGAGTGTAGTATGTCATCTGAAGAGATTAATAGTTGCACAGTTATTTCTGTAGGTAATATGACTTGATTATCTACTTCTAACAACCACAGTTCTCCTGGTTTTAGGTGTGATGTAGAGATTATGTAAGAATTAAAGGTTAACTCTTCATCATCTGTATACTTGTATAACTCAGTATCATTCAGTTCAGTTCAGTTCAGTCGCTCAGTCGTGTCCGACTCTTTGCGACCCCGTGAATCGCAGCACACCAGGCCTCCCTATCTATCACCATCTCCTGGAGTTCACTCAGACTCACGTCCATCGAGTCCGTGATGCCATCCAGCCATCTCATCCTTGGTCGTCCCCTTCTCCTCCTGCCCCGTAGTTTTCACGGTAAGGGAGGAGTTATTTACAACTTTCTACAACCTCCCAAAATAGGGGGTTTTGTCTGTTATATATAGGATTTGTAATAAGGGTAGTGAAATTCAATTTAGAATAATGGCTAGCAGAATTGTTTAAATGGTCTCTACTTCCAGTGTGTCTGTTGTGCTGGTATAGTCAGCTTTGTTGTTAATATTAATGAAATAATATAGAGGGTTAAAGAACATTAAAAAGACAGTTATCAGTGTGTGATCATGAAAGTATAATAATTCTTCTATTGCATCTTGAAAGCCCAATTGGAGGGGATACACTAATATCTCATTTATTGAGAAAGACATAGTNGCAATATGAGTAATAAGTTAAAATATTATGAGTAGATTTGACTATAAGTATTGGAAGGTCCCAACTAAATAATATAATAATATATATATGTGATATGATGGGCATTTTTAGAATTAGTTAAATTTAAAAATTTAGAATTTCTTCCTTATAGGAATTTCAAACTTGAGAATCAAATTAGGAAGCCAATAATTATAACTTTAGAAAAGTATATGAAGAACACTGTAAAAGTACAAACTTTAAGTAGTTTCAGACAAAAATATTTGGTACCAAAAATCTCCATAATTCATCTGCATACTTAAATGCATGAAAATGAACATTTCTATGCAGAATGGCAAGGGATAAAGAAATTGATGTATTTAATGAAAAAGGTAAAAAAAAACTCTCAAAGGAAAAAACATCCTCCAAGACAGAGATATTTCCTTTAATCATACCTGAGGTTGCATCCGTATGTAACATTTTCTTTTTCTGTCTTCAGATATTTCTCTCTCTCTGCCTCTGTCTCTGTTTATACGCACACACACATGTAAGTATGTGTCTATACCTTCTTACATGTGTATGTGTGTTAATACTTATGTTTATACTTAATTTGGTTGGTAAAGTGTATCTTATTCTACAGTGTGTTGACTGCTTCTCAGTGAATATTTTTGTGTGCTTATTTGTTTCTTTGTTTTCATCATATAATATGTAGGTAAGAATATCTCTTAGCAGATTAACATGCAAGCAACACATTTCAAATAGTGTTGCCTTAGCAAGGGTTCTTTTTGTCAGTGGGCCATATTTTAGATGTATTCCAACGGCAATACCAAATGTAGTCATTGACTGCATTCTTCTTAACCCCGTGTACTTCAGCAAAGAAGAAATGTTAAGAGATGTTATATATACACGCTTTGCATTTGAGTTTCAAATGGGGGACTTTCTTTTCTGAGATGTTATGAAGGCCAGAAGTATCAACTGTACTCAACTGTTGCACTCAAGGGAACATTAGATGTATGTGAGTTCATTACAGTGTAGACTTGGGTATGAAATCTTTATCCATCAATAATAATCAGTTTTAGCCTAGGGCTATAAACTATGTGAAAACATTCTTGGCATTTTTTTCAATTGAAGTATAGTTGATGTATAATTTTGTGTTAGTTTCTGTTGTACAGCAAAGTGATTCAGTTGTACACACGTGTGTATACTTTTTTACGTTTTTTTTTCCATCATTTTTGTTACATGATTTTGAATATAATTCCCTGTGGTATGCAGTAGGATCCTGTTGTTTATCTATTTTATATGTAGTCGTTTGTATCTGCTGATCCCAAACTCCTAATTTATCTTTTCTCCTCTCTTCCCCGTTGGTTACCATGAGTCTGTTTTCTGTCTTTGAGTCTTCTTCTATTTTGTAAATAAGTTCATTTGTATCATATTTTTAGATTCTGCATGTAACTGATATCATATGATATTTATTTTTTTCTGTTCTACTTAGTGCAGTAAATCTCTAGGTCCATCACTGTTTCTTCAAATGGCATCATTTCCTTCTTTTTTTTATTACTGAGTAATTTTGTATATATTTATATATAAATGATAAATCTTTATCTGCTTATCTGTCAATGGAAATTTAAGTTGCCTCCATATCTTGGCTATTGTAGATAGTGTTGCTATGAATATTGAGGTGCATGTATCTTTTCAAATTAGTTTTCTCTGGATATATGCCCAGGAGTGGGATTGCAGGGTCATATGCTAATTCTTTTTTAGTTTTTTGGGGAGCCTTCATATTGCTTTCTATAGTGGCTGTACCAATTTACATTCACACCAAAGTGTATTCTTGGCCTTCTTATTCAAGGTTAACATTTGTAGCTATGGCTATATGAAAAATGATACCGAAATATTAGTATCTAACCTAGGGACTTCCCTGGTGGCTCAGATGGTAAAGCGCTTGTCTACAATGTGGAAGATCTGGGTTCGATCCCTGGGTCAGGAAGATTCCCTGGAGAAGGAAATGGCAACCCACTCCAGTACTCTTGCNTCTTATTCAAGGTTAACATTTGTAGCTATGGCTATATGAAAAATGATACCGAAATATTAGTATCTAACCTAGGGACTTCCCTGGTGGCTCAGATGGTAAAGCGCTTGTCTACAATGTGGAAGATCTGGGTTCGATCCCTGGGTCAGGAAGATTCCCTGGAGAAGGAAATGGCAACCCACTCCAGTACTCTTGCCTAGAAAATCCCATGGATGGAGGAGCTTGGTGCAGACTACTGTCCATGGGGTCGCAAAGAGTCGGGCATGACTGAGCCACTTTACTTCAACCTTGGTATGAGCAATGGTTTTGAATAATTTAGGAATGGGCCTTTTCTCTTTTCTTCAAAGGTTCATTTTTTTTTTTTTAAAGGATGGCATGAATACTTATCAGTCATTCTAGCTTGGATTTGGAATTAATAATCAGCAAAGGGCTTATCATATTTGTTTTTTCTCTAAATTTACAACTAAATGTGTGCTTCATATTTCCATTTTGCAGTGAAAACAGCCCAACCTTAATCTTCACTATTCTAAGAGTAACTTAGGTCAGGCCTACAGGCTTTTGGACTTTGGACAATAGATCTTCCATACAAGAATAGAGGTTACTTAGATTTTTAGAAGAACGTGGAGGGTTGGCAATTCATCCAGAGTCTGGGCAGTGTGAAATAGTACAGTAGCTTAAAGTTACCTTCTTTTCCTGTTTGGCATCGTTTCCCTCAGGAGCAGTGTAAGACACTGCATCTGCGTTTACCTAATGTAAGGCATGGGAATGTCATAAAGAGTTGTGACCAATTCTCAGTGGCCTGCAAGGCACATGTTTATTGAGTCTGAGAGAGCTCTAATGTGAGGTTGGAATGGGGAGGGGTCTGCTCCTAACCCATGGAATTTAAACAAGCCCCCCACCCGCCAGGTTTACCAGTACCAGATTACAGGATTTATTTCCAGGACAAGAATCTTCCAGTGTACTTTCATCAAACATACTTGGCAATTTTCTGCTGAGATATTTCAGCTCAAATTTATTATAAGTCACTATTTCCCCTCATCCCAACGTGATTTATAGTAGAGGAGAATAGCAAGGGAGATAGATGGACTCATAGTTCTTTTCTTCACAGTCTTAAGAGTCATGACTGAATTGTGCCTGTGAGTCTGTCACTATGACCTAAAGCCCCGGTATTTTGATAATAGAACTAATACTTGAAGCAAAACTCAGAAATGAAAGAAAAATCTTGAAAACAGTCCAGTCCCTAAATATGATTATATACAATTGGAGATATATAGGTTTATATAGATAAATCACCACTCTTAACAACCATAGTCAGCTGTTCAGGAATTTATTTTTATTTAATTTTCACCATTTAAACGCTGTAGTTCAGATACTTGACTATGAAATTGTTCCATTCTGGAAACTGTGGAGAATTATTATACCATGTAGTGCATGTTCTATTGGTTATTATCCTTAGCAGCCATTATCTCCCACAGGAAGTGAGGAAGTTATGAGGTTTTTTTCCCCTTGAACATTTTCAGTAGGAAAAAAATGGGAAATGGCTCTAAAAGAGGAATAAAAATGCAATTATAAAATGGTAACTTGATGCATTATTTTCATGTACCTGTGCTGAGGGACCAGGGGGAAAACCCAGTGATAAGCAATTTTGCTGTTTTAGAGAAAGAAAAGAAAGTTTTTCAAACTTTATTAGAATATGAGTAAACAAGTAAAGTTCATAAAGAATTTTAAGAAGAAAGTCATCTTAATCTTAATTGAAGGAAATGGCAACCCACTCCAGTATTTTTGCCTGAAAATTCCCATGGATGGAGGAGCCTGGCGGGCTACAGTCCATGGGGTCGCAAAGAGTCAGACACGACTGAGCGACTTCACACACATGTTACAAAATAAAAAGCCTCTAGATATACAGACACAATCTTTTCATTTTTCCTTTTTGACTTGAACGCAAGCTAGAAGGCTGCAGTCTTTTTTTCTAAATGGATTTGAAACCCATAAGTAGCAAATGGTTTTTCTTTTCACTCAAGGGGACATAATTACATCTTAAGGGGTTGGGAACTCTCAAAACATGTATGAAACTTGCTACTCCAAAGAGATTGCACTGGCTGAAAGTTTAAGTGGGGTAAAGAAGTATTTAGATAAATCCCTGGATGACTGAACCATAATCAGTCATTTAAAGCTAATAAGAGATTTATAGGTGGAAGTCCACAGCAAAGGTAAGGGTTTTTGTTTTGTTTTTTTTCAGTAGGGCACTAAAGAGTCAAGATTCTACTTAATTCTTTTACACTTACTCTTAAACAGAAAGCCTAGATACCTTCATACTCTGGGACTTCATATGTATTTGAGTTTCTGGCATGATCCGCAAGGAACACAGAAGCTGGTCCAGGTTCAGTGTAAGGTAGCCCTAGATGGCCGCAGCTCATTGATGAGCCTGTGCTCTGAGACAGGGGGAGCCACCACAAGAAGTCTACGTACTGCATCTGGAGAGTAGCCCCTGCTGGCTATAATTCGGGAAAGCCCACGTGCAGCAACAAAGACCCAAAACAACAACAAAAGAATAACATTTTTAAAATATTTATTAATAAATAAATGTTATGTATCAGGAAAGATAGCAAATTATTCCTAGAATTGAACAAATAAAGGTCTGAAATAACCTGTCCATCCTCTTTTGCCTATTTTCTCTATAATTTTCTCCATTCACATTATGCTTAATTTCAGGGATCATTTAGATGTAGTTTCATTTTACAAGTAAGAATAAAAGGAAAGGAATCATTTTGGCCCCCTCCTTTTCTGTTACACAGCAGGCCCCCAAAGATTCAGGTATGTTATAGACTGTAAAAATGTCCCAAATTCTTGATCCCTCCCTCCATCCACACCCTGTGCAGTGTGATTTTGCTCTTCCTCCAATCAGAAGGAGTTCTATTTCCCCAGCTCTCATTTAGTCTGGCCTTGTAACTAGCTTGGGCCAATACATTCAACAGAGATGATGCTGTGCTAGTTCCAAGCATAGGCCTCAAGAGGCTTGGCACTATTTCAGGCTTCTCTTGGAGCTTCCGCCATGGGCACATCAAGCCTGCTGGAGAACAAGAAACCGCATGGAGTGAGACCTGGTCACGTTCAAGACTAAGTCGCTCACAGACCATCAGACAGCCGACAGCAGAGGCGTGGCTGAGCCTGGCCAAGATCAGAACAATTGCACAGATGAGCTATTGCAATTAATAGCATGCTTCTTATTTTACACTACTGCGTTTACAGTAGTTTGTTATACAGTGAGAATTACTGAAGGAATGAAGCATGTCATTGAGAGAGCTGTTAGCTGTATGTTATCACAAGTATATGGTTTCACACTGTCTTCCTTCAGTAGTTCTTCAGTGATCTTAAATGGTTTTGGAACAAGTGGTCCCATATCAAATCCAGGAGAAAAAAAGAGGAAGCTGTACACCAAATTTAAGGAAATGAATCTGATGAAAATATCATTCTGTTATTGGGTAGATTATCAGGAAAATACAACTCTATATTTGTATGTACTTAACAACATGCTCTTATAATTTTATACAGAGCAAAAATAGAAGTAAATCAATTATGGAATATTTTAACACTCTACTTTCAATAGATAAAAGATGTAAACTTATTTGAAGAGCAAAATTATAAAAACTAACCTAATATTCCACATGGTAACTGCAGAATGCACTTAGCTCCCCTCTGCACAATATATTTATAACAATTGACCACAGACTGTCATAAAGTGAATCTCAACGAATTTCCAAGAATTCAGTTCAGTCGCTCAGTCATGTCATGTCCAACTCTTTGCAACCCCATGGACTGTAGCATGCCAGGCCTCCCTGTCCATCACCAACACGTAGAGCTTGCTCAGACTCATGTCCATCAAATCAGTGATGCCATCCAACCATCTCATCCTCTGTCATCCCCTTCTCTTCCTGCCTTTAGTCTTTCCCAGCATCAGGGTCTTTTCCAGTGAGTCAGCTCTTCGCATCAGGTGGCCGAAGTATTAGAGTTTCAGCTTCAGCATCAGTCCTTCCAGTGANTTATTTAATTTTCACCATTTAAACGCTGTAGTTCAGATACTTGACTATGAAATTGTTCCATTCTGGAAACTGTGGAGAATTATTATACCATGTAGTGCATGTTCTATTGGTTATTATCCTTAGCAGCCATTATCTCCCACAGGAAGTGAGGAAGTTATGAAGTTTTTTTCCCCTTGAACATTTTCAGTAGGAAAAAAATGGGAAATGGCTCTAAAAGAGGAATAAAAATGCAATTATAAAATGGTAACTTGATGCATTATTTTCATGTACCTGTGCTGAGGGACCAGGGGGAAAACCCAGTGATAAGCAATTTTGCTGTTTTAGAGAAAGAAAAGAAAGTTTTTCAAACTTTATTAGAATATGAGTAAACAAGTAAAGTTCATAAAGAATTTTAAGAAGAAAGTCATCTTAATCTTAATTGAAGGAAATGGCAACCCACTCCAGTATTTTTGCCTGAAAATTCCCATGGATGGAGGAGCCTGGCGGGCTACAGTCCATGGGGTCGCAAAGAGTCAGACACGACTGAGCGACTTCACACACATGTTACAAAATAAAAAGCCTCTAGATATACAGACACAATCTTTTCATTTTTCCTTTTTGACTTGAACGCAAGCTAGAAGGCTGCAGTCTTTTTTTCTAAATGGATTTGAAACCCATAAGTAGCAAATGGTTTTTCTTTTCACTCAAGGGGACATAATTACATCTTAAGGGGTTGGGAACTCTCAAAACATGTATGAAACTTGCTACTCCAAAGAGATTGCACTGGCTGAAAGTTTAAGTGGGGTAAAGAAGTATTTAGATAAATCCCTGGATGACTGAACCATAATCAGTCATTTAAAGCTAATAAGAGATTTATAGGTGGAAGTCCACAGCAAAGGTAAGGGTTTTTGTTTTGTTTTTTTTCAGTAGGGCACTAAAGAGTCAAGATTCTACTTAATTCTTTTACACTTACTCTTAAACAGAAAGCCTAGAAGCCTTCATACTCTGGGACTTCATATGTATTTGAGTTTCTGGCATGATCCGCAAGGAACACAGAAGCTGGTCCAGGTTCAGTGTAAGGTAGCCCTAGATGGCCGCAGCTCATTGATGAGCCTGTGCTCTGAGACAGGGGGAGCCACCACAAGAAGTCTACGTACTGCATCTGGAGAGTAGCCCCTGCTGGCTATAATTCGGGAAAGCCCACGTGCAGCAACAAAGACCCAAAACAACAACAAAAGAATAACATTTTTAAAATATTTATTAATAAATAAATGTTATGTATCAGGAAAGATAGCAAATTATTCCTAGAATTGAACAAATAAAGGTCTGAAATAACCTGTCCATCCTCTTTTGCCTATTTTCTCTATAATTTTCTCCATTCACATTATGCTTAATTTCAGGGATCATTTAGATGTAGTTTCATTTTACAAGTAAGAATAAAAGGAAAGGAATCATTTTGGCCCCCTCCTTTTCTGTTACACAGCAGGCCCCCAAAGATTCAGGTATGTTATAGACTGTAAAAATGTCCCAAATTCTTGATCCCTCCCTCCATCCACACCCTGTGCAGTGTGATTTTGCTCTTCCTCCAATCAGAAGGAGTTCTATTTCCCCAGCTCTCATTTAGTCTGGCCTTGTAACTAGCTTGGGCCAATACATTCAACAGAGATGATGCTGTGCTAGTTCCAAGCATAGGCCTCAAGAGGCTTGGCACTATTTCAGGCTTCTCTTGGAGCTTCCGCCATGGGCACATCAAGCCTGCTGGAGAACAAGAAACCGCATGGAGTGAGACCTGGTCACGTTCAAGACTAAGTCGCTCACAGACCATCAGACAGCCGACAGCAGAGGCGTGGCTGAGCCTGGCCAAGATCAGAACAATTGCACAGATGAGCTATTGCAATTAATAGCATGCTTCTTATTTTACACTACTGCGTTTACAGTAGTTTGTTATACAGTGAGAATTACTGAAGGAATGAAGCATGTCATTGAGAGAGCTGTTAGCTGTATGTTATCACAAGTATATGGTTTCACACTGTCTTCCTTCAGTAGTTCTTCAGTGATCTTAAATGGTTTTGGAACAAGTGGTCCCATATCAAATCCAGGAGAAAAAAAGAGGAAGCTGTACACCAAATTTAAGGAAATGAATCTGATGAAAATATCATTCTGTTATTGGGTAGATTATCAGGAAAATACAACTCTATATTTGTATGTACTTAACAACATGCTCTTATAATTTTATACAGAGCAAAAATAGAAGTAAATCAATTATGGAATATTTTAACACTCTACTTTCAATAGATAAAAGATGTAAACTTATTTGAAGAGCAAAATTATAAAAACTAACCTAATATTCCACATGGTAACTGCAGAATGCACTTAGCTCCCCTCTGCACAATATATTTATAACAATTGACCACAGACTGTCATAAAGTGAATCTCAACGAATTTCCAAGAATTCAGTTCAGTCGCTCAGTCATGTCATGTCCAACTCTTTGCAACCCCATGGACTGTAGCATGCCAGGCCTCCCTGTCCATCACCAACACGTAGAGCTTGCTCAGACTCATGTCCATCAAATCAGTGATGCCATCCAACCATCTCATCCTCTGTCATCCCCTTCTCTTCCTGCCTTTAGTCTTTCCCAGCATCAGGGTCTTTTCCAGTGAGTCAGCTCTTCGCATCAGGTGGCCGAAGTATTAGAGTTTCAGCTTCAGCATCAGTCCTTCCAGTGAATATTCAGGATTGATTTCCTTTAGGATGGACTGGTTTGATCTTCTTGCAGTCCAAGGGACTCTCAAGAGTCTTCTTCAACACCTCAGTTCAAATGCATCAATTCTTCCAAGAATGAGAGTCACACACAGAGTATATGTCCTGATTGCATGAATGAATTCGTATGTGTGTGTGTATATATATATATATATATATATATATATATATATATAAATGAATATATATGAAGTTATAGAGAGAGTAGCTATATAAATTTTGGATGGAGCCAACTTCAAAGAGAGGAAAATTGTTAGGGATAAAGAAGGGCAGTACATAATAATAAAGTGGGTAATTCCCCAAGAAGATATAAGGCAACTTAACATATATGTGCCTAAAAGTATCAAAATATGTGAATAAAAAATGAATAGAACTGCAAGGAGGAGTAGATTCACTATTATTGACAGAGATGTCAACCCCCCTTTTTTTTTCAGACATAAATCCAACAGGTAGAAAAATCAGTAAAAGTGAAAGTGAAAGTCGCTCAATTGTGTCTGACTTTTTGTGACCACAAGGACTATACAGTCCATGGAATTCTCTAGACCAGAATACTGGAGTGGGTAGCCTTTCCCTTCTCCAGGAACTTCCCAACACAGATCTTGAACCCAGGTATCCCGCATTGTAGGTGATTCTTTACCAGCTGAGCCACAAAGGAAGCCCGAAAATACTGGAGTGGGTAGCCTATCCCTTCTCCAGCTGATCTTCCTGACCCAGGAATCATACTGGGGTCTCCTTCATTGCAGGTGGATTCTTTACCAACTGAGCAATCAGTAAGGGCATAGTTTAACTCAACAATATCGTCAGTCAACTGGATATAATAGACACTAACACCCTACTTCCAATAACAGCAGATTACACATTCTTCTCAAGCTCAAATGAAACATTCATCAAAATAGACCACATTCTGGGCCATAAAACTTACCTTAACAAATTTGAAAAAATAGAAACCATTCACTGTCTGCTCTCAAACAACATTGAAATTAAAGTAGAAATTGATAGATTCTGGAAAAAATTTGGCAGTTAAACAACACACTTTTAAATAACACTTGAATCAAAGAAGAGATCTCAAGAGACTCTAAAAATATTTTGGTATAAATAAAAATGAAAGTTAACTTGTCAGTATTTGTGAGATGCAATTAAAGCAGTGCTTAGAGGGGAATTTATAGCATTGAATACATATATAAAAAATCTAAAATCATTCAAAGAAGAGCAAATTAACTCCAAAGTAAGTAGAAAAAAGAAACAAGAATTTGAATAGTTATCAGTGGAATTGAAAAAGGGAAGTAGAGAAGTCAATAAAATCAATAAAACCAAAAGCTGGTTCTTTGAAAACATCAATAAAATTGGTAAGCCTCTAGTCATACTAAGTAATGAAAAGAAAGAGGACACAAATAGCTAATATCAGAAATGAAAGAATATCAGTATAAATTTCATGTACATTAAAACAATAGTAAAGCTAAAGCTGAAACTCCAGTACTTTGGCCACCTCATGTGAAGAGTTGACTCATTGGAAAAGACTCTGATGCTGGGAGGGATTGGAGACCGGAGGAGAAGGGGACAACCGAGGATGAGATGGCTGGATGGCATCACAGACTCGATAGACGTGAGTCTGAGTGAACTCCGAGAGATGGTGATGGACAGGGAGGTCTGGCGTGCTGCGATTCATGGGGTCGCAAAGAGTCGGACACGACTGAGCGACTGAACTGAACTGAAAGTAATATGAACAACTCTATACTAACAAATTAGATAGTTTTCAACATAAAACCTAAAATTATAATGTTTTCTGAAAGAAAACACTGGGGAATATCTTTATAAGCTTGATACAGGAAAATGTTTTATAAATTTTATTTAAAATTCACTAAACATAAAAAACAAAAATTGTCAATGGAAATCAACATTTGTGATTTGAAAGATGTCATTTTAAAAAGTGAAAAAGTAGCTGAGATGATAAATAGATGTGTTCTTGAACAAAAATAGTACCCTTTTCAGCTCTTCGCATCAGGTGGCTGAAGGATCAAACAGCTATTTTCTTATATACCTACTCTATAAACAGTTTCCCTTTATGAAAATATAGGCAGAATGAAGTAGAAATTTCCCAATGAAATATTCCATAGACTGCTGATCCAGGAAGCATAGAATAACTCAGAAATATATGCTTATTCAGTATACATACATATAAACATACAGATTTAAAAAATTCCAGTCTGTGTTACTTTTTATTAGATGCAGTTCTAGAACCATCTCTTTAAAACATGACAAAGCCTCCTGGATGTCTGACATGTGTCACAGTGAGGTGGTCACTCTTCCCCTGACTCTTGTACAACCCTGGAGGAGGAAGCCAGCACCATGTCCAGACATTGGAGACTCAGCACTGAGTCCAGCTGTGCTGCTTAAAGGTCTCTGGATGACAAGTGAATCCTATAATCTCTAATATGTTTCATTGGCAGTTTGATTGGAAAATTTAGTAACATCCTCATATATACAGGCTTCCCTGGTAGCTCAGCTGGTAAAGAATATGCCTGCAATGCAGGAGACTCCAGTTCAATTCCTGGGTTGGGAAGATGCCCTGGAGAAGGGATAGGCTACCCACTCCATGGCCTTCCCTGGTGGCTCAGACAGTAAAGAATCTGCCTGTAATGCCCAATTTCCAGTTTTGACCAGAAATCATACCGGGCATCCTGTGCACTGAACTGCGTATTTTTCTGAATCTTTTTTACTTCCAAAGAGTGTGCTAACTGCTGTTGATGAGACTAAGGCCATGTTCCACCATGGAACAACCTGCTGCTTCTGCCTTCATTGATTTCTGGCTTATACTGCTCACCAGGGAGTAACTGTTAAAATCTCCCATGGCCAGGGAGAGCATGTCACTGCAGTGTTCAGACAGCTTCTGTCACCAAGGAACTGTCAGACTTTTCCATAACCTAACTGTACCCATATTCAGGGAAAGGGGATTTTAGTTTGTGTGGTCAGAAAGGAAAATTCACCTAAAAAGTGTCTATTGCAACATCAAAATGTTTATGTTTTCTTTTAGTTTGGGGTTCCTTTAATTGAAAAGTTTATGCCAATTGTTTTCAGTCGCTAAGTCATGTCTGACTACTTGCGACCCCATGGACTGCAGCACGCCAACTTTCCCCGTCCTCCACTATCTCCCAGAGTTTGCTCAAGTTCTTGTCCATTGATTTGGTGATGCTACATAACCATCTCATCCTCTGCATC
This sequence comes from Oreotragus oreotragus, assembly GCA_006410675.1. NCBI lineage: Eukaryota > Metazoa > Chordata > Mammalia > Artiodactyla > Bovidae > Oreotragus > Oreotragus oreotragus. The sequence goes on along the minus strand of SJYX01009710.1, from coordinate 482,088 downwards.
CCTCTTCTCCCTTTGCCTTTCCATTGTTTATAATGTTAATATTGTTTTAATTATTGAAATTATTGAAACAATATTAACACTATAAATAATGAAAATCAAGACTTCTACCTTGGGACCTCTAATCTTCTTCTGTAGGGATGAACATTCTCATTGGTTTCTTGTTTATGCGCCACCAGAAATGGTACATAATTTTGTGTTTTATGATGTATACTACGGATGTCATGTGTGTGTTGTCCTATGTATTTCCAAAATGCATAGAGTCTTTTAAACAACATAAAATACAGAAGAATTCTGTTTCTCCTTCCCCCCCTAAACAGTCCCCTACGCTATCTCTTGTGGTCACATCTTCTCTCAGCAGTTCACTTCTGGAGCTCACTAATCTGTTTTCCTCCCTAGGGTCTTGCCTTTTTCAGAATATCATATAAGTGGAATCATACAGTACATGACCTTTTCAGTGTGACCTCTTCCACTTAGCAAAATGTATTTGAGATTCATCTGTGTTGTATGTATTGACAGTTTGTTTTTATCGCTAAATAGTATTTCCTTGTATGGATGTCCCACAGTTTATCCATTTCTCAGATGAAGGGCATCTGGGTGGTTTCTAGTTTTGGTGGTTAAGAACAAAGCTGCTATCAACATTTCATGGGTAGATTTTTGTGGGAACATCGGGTTTTGTTTCACTGGGGCAAATACCTAGGAGTGCATATATATTGCTTTTAATCTGTTTTGAACATTATTTGATATTAGCACTAAAAACACATATAAATACACACACACAACCCTCACAAACCTACTTTTCTGGAGAAGATGGAGCTCAAACTAAAGCCCCTCTGATATTACTCAGAAATATACCCCCTGGTGTTAAGAAGGGTTCACTTCTTTTCTTTGCTGGAACTTCCTAATTTTCTAAAATGAACAACTATGTCTTGTCTATCTAATAAGGGAACAGCAACAAACACTGGGTCTGGTTTTGGAAAATCCTTTTAAAAATGATTCTAATTGGCTGGCTTAATTTCTTGAAATATTTTAAAGTTTTATAACTAAATTCAAGCAGCAGTTTCTCAAGTCTGTTTGAGTGCATAATCACCAGCTGTCCAGCCTATTGGAGCATTTTGTTTGTTAAAGTTTTTTTTTTTACTAATGGTATTGTCCTATGTTGGTATAAATTCACTTATAAGCAATCTTGGTTAACGACTTGGCTGGTTACAGCAGTTTGAAAGCATTTAATTAAATGAAATAATCGGTTATGTGGACCAAGGGCAGGAAATAGCTGGCTAGATGTTTAAGCGTTATGTAAATAGACGTCTTGTAATTTTACCAAGAAGGAAAACATAAATGCGCATAAATAGAAGTGTAAATTGAGGAAGCTTAAGTAGAAATTTATAAAGTTTCTTAGCACCTAACTCTGTCAGATTGCTGCTCCCTTGACTATATTTGTGAGCATTTCAAGGCATCTGGCCACTTTGATTTATAGGTATAGTAATATGGAGATTAAATTAAGGCACTTACCATATATATCCATTATAATTTTAGAAATTAGAGGATCCTTGTTAAGGAAAACTCCTGACTTGTGGATTGCCTTGTGTTATGGGCTATAGGTTAGGTGATTTTTATATGTTTCCCAGACCTGATTTCAGATGGAAAAATGGGGAAACCCAGAAGAATAACCAGATGTTGGGGAAAAGGAGCCAAAGGTGACTCAGATTTCTAGTCCAAGTGACAGGATAGATGTAGTGAACTATTGATAAAGTAGAAGTAAAAAAGGTTTTGCGGGGCGGGGTGTGTGTGTGTATGTGTGTGTGTGTGCGTGTATGTATATTTGTGTATGTGTCCATGTATTTGGGAGGATAGTTCCATTTTCATTATCTTACGGCAGAATTCCCTGCAGGATGTTCAGGTAAAGGCGTCAATTAGGCAGTTAGCTGTATAAATGAGTCTGAAGCTAAAGAGAGTTGGAGAATTGTATTTAAGAGTGATTAACTCTCCAGCTTAGTTTTAAAAATTCAAGAAACCTAGAATGAAACAAAACATGAAAGATTATCTCAGTGTTCAGGTTGCCTTAAATTTCTTAAAATAGCAACAAGCAGAAGTCAGACGCCTCTTCTCTTTCTGTTTTCTGGTGTCTTCCAGGGAAGATAATTAACTCTCCTTGGGCTCAACACTTCCAGGTACAACATGGAAATGATATAAACTTTTACTTCTGTCTCAGCAGTCTTCAGCTAGATTATTCCAATGCCTAAACTTTTAATTAATCCCCTTTGCAACTGGGTTAATTCTTCCTAGATGCTTAGCAAATGCTGCATTAACAATTCATAGTCCTAATTAATGACATACTTATAAAAGTTCCTAGAAACCCTAACTTTCTTAAAGAGTAAATGTACGTGTTATCACAGTCAACAGTCAGATCAGTTAAATTAACCATTATGAATATTACATTTTTATTGATGGCATCAGTCTTCAGTAAAAGGATGAAATTTGGCTTTTTCTGCCCTATTCTAATCCTTAGTTTCTTAGGGTTCTCCTTAAGATAGAATATTTCCTTGAACACTCTGTGATTAGCTAGCCCGTCATCAAGGATCATTTTCAATACTTTCTGAAACACGTATACTGTTCTCTTCTATCTTATGCATTCTGCTCATGGTGCTGTATATTTCCAGAACTTACTTTCTTCTCAGGATTTTGAGAAACTTTCCCATCTGTCACCTCCACTCTCGTCTCCTCAGAGTTTGTCTTTTATTAGCAAATGTGAGATGGCAAAGACAATAATCTTTAGTTCTAACGATAATGACTTGACTTTTTGTTTTATTATGTACTTTGTGTGGGGCTTCCCTGGTAGCTCAGCTGGTAAAGAGTCCGCCTGCCATGCAGGAGACCCTGGTTTGATTCCTGAGTTGGGAAGATCCCTGGAGAAGGGATAGGCTACCCACTGCAGTATCCTTGGGCTTTGCTGGTGGCTCAGACGGTAAAGAATCCACCTGCAGTGTGGGAGACCTGGTTCGATCCCTGGGTTGGGAAGATCCCCTGGAGGAGGGCATGGCAACCCATTCCCATATTCAAGCCTGGAGAATCCGCACAGACAGTGGAGGCTGGGGGGCTACAGCAGTCCACTGAGGCACAAAGAGTCGGACATGACTGAGCGACTAAGCGCAAAGCACACGTACTTTGTATTTGTAGATGTTTTTCTTAGTAAATACCTCTCTCAACTATTGGAATTCCCAGTGTCTACATGTGATTACTAAAGTGCATAGAAGCAGTGTATCTTGGTCCAGTTCTTTTAATATTTTTATGGTTTTATGGATATCAATGTAAGAATTATTTATATTGTCAGATATTACAGACCTTGGCAGGAAATGGAGATTGATACATAATTTCTTGATTAATTATAAGGATAAATAATAATAAATGGGAATTAATATTATTTGACATTTACACTTAAGAGGAAAGTAGTCTTGTGCCTACTGTTGAAATTAAATACACAAATGTTAACACTTGTGCTACTAGCAAGCTAATTCTTAGGTGTACGTGTGTGTATACTGTAAGTGAGGGGAATCAATCATTTCAGAATGGAGACAGATTGAAAGACTCTGGCAAGTGGCAGATTTTGTCTGTAAATTTAGTTCTTTGAGTGATCACCCCTTGGTAAGTGATCAATGAAAAAAACAGAACTATTTTGCAATAGAAGCAAAATAAACACACTTAGCCTTTAAGAAAAAAAAAAAAGCCTTAAAAATGATGGCTGGCATTTCTGCTGTGGCATCCTCAGTTGTGATTACAAATAAAAAGCAAATAATCCTTTGCTTTGAGATTGCAAGTCACCATAGAAAGCTGTAAAGTAAAAGAATCCAGTGAATAATCATGGATAAGACGATGCAGAGTTTTCTAATCCAGCTATAGATGCAGAATCTTGATAATGAGATTAGAGTTGCAGGGCAAAGTAGCATTTAACAATTAGAATAAGATTATACAATTTTAGAGGAATCACTAATATTTTCATAGTGTGTGGATAGTATTTCTGGAAAGCATTAATTTGTCCTATCTCAAATTTGCACCACTTTTTAAATTATAATTTCTTAAGTATAATCACTTAGCTATCTCACATTGCCTTGAGAACCCCATGAACAGTATGAAAAGGCAAAATGATAGGATACCAAAAAAGAATCTCTCCAGGTCGTTAGGTGCCCAATATGCTACTGGAGATCAGTGGAGAAATAACTCCAGAAAGAATGAAGGGATAGAGCCAAAGCAAAAACAATACCCAGTTGTGCATGTGACTGGTGACAGAAGCAAGATCCGATGCTGTAAAGAACAATACTGCATAGGAACCTGGAATATCAGGTCCATCAGTTCAGTTCAGTCACTTGGTCGTGTCCGACTCTTTGCGACCCC
>SJYX01009710.1:387834-469271 GCA_006410675.1 Oreotragus oreotragus | reverse complement strand
CTGAAAGAAAGTGAAGTCTCCCAGTCGTGTCCAAACTTTGCAACCCAATGGACTGTAACCTACCAGGCTCCCCTGTCCATGGGATGCTCCAGGCAAGAATACTGGAGTGAGTTGCCGTTACCTTCTCCAAGGGACCTTCCCAACCCAGGGATCAAACCCAGGACGCCTGCACTGCAGGCAGACGTTTTAGCATCTGAGCCACAAGGGAAGCCAGACTGGGCAGCTAGCAATAGTCGTGGAGCAGGTCATGGCGGGACCATGTGAAAGAATCCATGTCTTTATTCTGAAGGCGATGGAAAGCCACCCAAGAGTCTTAACCAGGGTTAGTCAGGAGATTAGGGTGGTGGTATTACCCTGGGACTTAAAGAAGGGCCAGAGTAGATGCAAATGTACTGTTGGAGTGGTCAAGTAAAAGATAGTGGTGGCTTAGACAAGGGTGATAAGATAAAGAGGAATTTGTAGATTAAATGATATATAAGATAAAACTCACAGGTCCTGATGAAGAAAGGTGTGACGGAAACACATGCTGACTCTTAAATTTCTGGTTTGTACAACTGGCTGAATGGTAAGCCATTTACTGTAATGGGAAACTCTAGGAGAGAGCCAGTTTCAGGGAAGAAATCAGGCGACTTGGTTTTCCACCTTGCTTATTTGACATTTCCATGAGTTGTTTAAGAGGAATCACAAGTTCACATTTGGATAAGCAGATCTGTAACTAAGAAAAGAAGCTTAAGATAAAAGAGACGTATTTGTGAGTCATCTGAAAATGAACAGTAATTAAAGCTGCAGCTATAAATAAGATCTCCCAGGGGTAAAATATTGAGTGAGAAAATGTATGAAATCAAGGCTGAGTCTTAGAGAACTTGTATTTACTGGCTTAGGTTGAAGAGAACAAACTTGAAAATTTGGCAAATACTATCAGAGAGGTAGGGAAAAAAAATCTGGAAATCATTTACCAGGAAATCCCCCCAAATGATTATTTTCCTTACAAGAGAATACTTAAGAAATTTGAAAGTTGATTATACATGAAGTAAGATGAAGACTAGGCAAAATCAATAGGTTTTAATGACTTGGAGATCATGGATGATCCTTGGAAAAACAGTGCTGTGGAAATGAATAAGCAGAAAACCAGGCTGACAATTATTGAACAGTGCACGGAAAAATGATAAATTGAAATATAAGGTTTTGATGTGTGTTTTGAAAAATATGGCTATGAGAAAGAGAGTGCATTACCAAACGGGGTTGAAAAGTTGTGGGGTTTTCACTTTATTTCTTATTTGTTTTAATGGGACAAATTGAGAGCATTTAATAAAAGTTCAAAGGAACTGCAAGGGAGGGAGAAGGTGAATTACAAGAATAAAGTGTCTGTTATTAAAAATGAATTAGATTGATCTTGGATAGAAGCAAGTTCTTGTCCAAAACAGAAGAGAATGGATGCAGATGAAGTGGGCATCTTCTCATCTGAGAGTTTCTGTTTGCTCTACAGATTCGTCTACTGAGTGCAGAGTAGGAGAGGAGGGGGAGATCTGCAGTAGGCATGTGTGGAAAGTTTAGAGGGAATCTGAATTACCCAGACAGACTCAACATCATTTCTAGGTATAGGGACGCCTCAGTGAAGGTCTCTCTCTCTGTCTCTTTTTCAGAAGTTCCAATCTTGTATAATTTCATCAATATTCATGGCTGACAGTTGAACTCACCCAAAGTTGGAGGCAAAAGGAAAGTTAGGAATCTACAAGAATATTAGTAACACACAATACAACCAGTTAGGTCCTCTATAAAACCAGCAATCTTAAGTCATTCTCTGTCTCGTAGCAATGCCTATTTCTGACTTTCCCCTTCCCCTCAGAGTTCAAATCCTCCGTCACCTCCCACTGCCCTTTGAGAAGATGAAGACCTCCCTAATTGGTAGGGAAAATAGAAATGTTCTGAGAGAGATTTACCCATTTTCTTGAGATTAAATATTCAAAGTAGTGATTACCATGGAATTTGAGCTTCATAAAGAAGAGAGTGAAGAAATGAGAAGGAGGGGCTGATGGATTGAAGGTTTTCTTCTGCACTTAACTCTTACATACATATTTATAATCTTTCCAGTGTCTGAGTTATTTTTAATAGAAATATTCTCTTGCTTCAAATAATTAGACAATTTACCTACTAATGTTTCTTCTTGTTTTATTTGATCTTTCATTCACTTTTTACAGTGAATTGCCATGGTGAACACAGAAATGTTTTCACAGAGTTACCCACCCCCCACATATATATGTGGAGTCTGGACCTTCCTCACATCTACACACACACACATGTAGAGTCTGGACCCTCCTCACATCTACGCACACACACACACACGTGGAGTCTGGACCCTCCTCACATCTTTGGGTCGTGACAGTGATGCTTAGCTCAGATGTTTGAAGGATGATGTTAATCAGGCCAGATCTGTTTAGTGTCATTTTCCTCTTTGGCTTCAAAGTGACCCCTCTCTTCCTGCTCTTGTTAACTCTCTCACATANGACGCTTACTCCTTGGAAGGAAAATTATGACCAAAATAGGCAGCATATTAAAAAGCAGAGACATTACTTTGTCAACAAAGGTCCATCTAGTCAAACCTATGGTTTTTCCAGTAGTCATGTATGGATGTGAGAGTTGGACTATAAAGAAAGCTGAGCACCGAAGAATTGATGCTTTTGAACTGTGGTGTTGGAGAAGACTCTTGAGAGTCCCTTGGACTGCAAAGAGATCCAACCAGTCCATCCTAAAGGAGATCAGTCCTGAGTGTTCATTGGAAGGACTCACATTAAAGCTGAAACTCCAATACTTTAGCCACCTGATATGAAGAACTGACTCATTTGAAAAGACCCTGATGCTAGGAATGATTGAAGGTGGGAGGAGAAGGGGACAACAGAGGATGAGATGGTTGGATGGCATCACCGACTCAATGGACATGGGTTTGGGTGGACTCCGGGAGTTGGTGATGGACAGGGAAACCTAGCATACTACAAAGAGTCGGACACAACTGAGTGACTGAACTGAACTGAACTGGTTTCTGAATATTTACATTATTTGCAGTTTTGTTGTTTCGAGTTAATATTGCCTCAAAGTAATTTTATATAAGTATGATTGTACCTAAATTATTTTTATTATGATAGAGTCCTGAAAGTGGAAGCTTTGGGTTAAAGACTATAAATATCTTTTTGGATTTTTGTAAATATTGTTTCTCAGAAAGATGCATCCTTTCACATATTTTTGGCTCTGCTGGGTCTGCATTGCTGCATGGGCTTTCCTCTAGTTGCAGCAAGAGGTTCTCTCTGTGGTGGTATGTGGGCTTCTCACTGTGACGGCTTCTCGTTGCGCAGCAGTAGTTGCAGCTCCTGGGCTCTAGAGCACAGGCTCGATAGTTGTGGAGCACGGGCTTAGTTGCTCCACAGAATGCGGGATCTTCCCAGGTCAGAGATCAAATCCATGTTCCCTGCATTGGCAGGTGGATTCTTTACTGCTGAGCCACCAGGGAAGCCCCCATTTTACATTCTTAACAGTAATTTGAAAGTGCTGTTTCCTCTACACCCTGGCTAACAAAGTGTGTTACGACTTCTTATGCTTGAAAATTCAAAAGAAAAAAAGTATGATAGTATGATACATTATTTTTATCTACTTATAGGCCTAACTCTGAGCTTAGATCAGAATATAGAAGTACAGAAGGAAGCATTGTCAGTCTGTCTCATTGTTCTAAATACTAATTTTAGATTGATACCTTTACATTAATCAATTCAACAAATATTCTCAGAGTTCCTCTTCAGAAAAGAAACAGAATTTGGAATGTACATTTTTATATTTGGCAAGTTAATCCTATTCCTCAGCTGGTGGCATGTTATTACCATGATCCATGCCTGGAAGCCCTCTTGTTTATTTCCTCTTCTTTCATCCTGATCCTGACTTCATTTCTCTTCTCTTCCATAAGCAGCCATTCTAGTGTGTTTAACACACACATATATTTGATATACACATTTCCTTGAAGAACACATAGTGTCTTGTGGTTTTGAGTATATGCATTTTTAATTTACATAAGTTATATTCATAAATATTATATAGCTTACATTTTCCACTATTAGCATATTAAAAAAATTCTACCTTTGTGAGTATGTTTGGATTTCTATTTCTAGTTTGCTGCAAAAAATTCTATGGTGAAGATGGGAAGTCCAAAGAAGAATAAATGTTTGTGATTAATTCGTCATTCTGGGAAGATCATATAAACATTTACATGTTATTTCTTGAATAAAGGGGATCATGGTTAGTTATGTGGCTACATATGTCTAAGGTAGGTTTATTAGTTTCTGAGAAGACTGCAAGAACTTTCAGGAAAGCTTACATTGATAGCACCCCTTTGGAACATCAACACTCCTGGTTAAGACTGTTGTATCCATCCTGCACATCTGTCCAAGGAGCATGTGCATCACGTCATTGACTTTGGGTGCGGGCAGTTGGTGTCATGTGTTGTGCTGTGCCTATCACACTCTCCCATGGGTACCACAGCCAGGAATACAACCCTACCCCTTGTCTTGTATCTTCAGCATCACTCACAATGTCTGGCACATAGGAGACACTCAAACACTGTTTGTTGAATGGATGAGTGAAAAGGAACCAATCTATGCTGAATCTTAGAGAGGCAAGGATCCCTACTGCTCAGACTATGAGGGATTTCCAGAGAAACGGCTTGCAGTTTATGGTGTAGAATCCACCTGTGTCTTTCCCTCCTTTCCTTTCTGAGCACTTAGAGTACTACTACACTTCCTAGCCCTTTGGCAACTGGGTGAAACTGTTTTACTAATTGAAGCCAGTGAAATATACATGAAAGTGGCATATGCCATTTCTATGTCCGGGCACATAATGGCCAGTGTGCCACCTCTGAGCTCTCTCTTCCCTTCTCTGGCAACCTAGGAGGTCGCATGTTCCAGACTGTGCAGCTTGCAGGACAACTATATTAAGCAGCCTTGGACCTTGGTGCTATATAGAGACAGACCACCCTGCTTCTCCTCCGCCAACCCTCAGTGGAAAGAGTTTAGAAGTGGTGAAAAGCAAGGGGTTACATTTTAAATAGTGAGGCCAGGGAAGCTCTGGTGGAGATGTTTCAGTTGAGACCCAAAAGCTTCAGGGCAGTGAGGGGATGAGGGACAGTTGAGACAGGAGTATTATGAGGAGAAGGACAAGCATATGCAAAGGTCCTAACATGAGGCTGGCTTTGGTGTGTTAAGGAAGCAGACAAAGTCAATGTGGCTGAAGCAGAGTGAACAAGGGGAAAAGTCACAGACATACCAGCTGGAGGGAGAAGAGAACGGATGTGCAAGGCCTTCTGGGTCCTTTTAAGGACTTCGGCTGTCATGGTAGGGGACACTGTAAAGTTTGCATATTGGAGTGACATGATCTGACTTACATTAACCTCAGTTGAGAACAGAACCAGGGTGACAAAGGAAGAGCCAACTAACTAGGAGTCTACAGCAATAATCCAGGCAGAGGATGGTAGCGGCTTGGGATAGGGTGACAACAACAGAAGAGGTGTGAGGCAGTCACATTCGGAATGTAGTTTGAAGGTAGAACAACAGGATTACAGATGATTAGATTGAGGGTCGGAGAAGGGGATGACACCCCACTCCAGTACTCTTGGCTGGAAAATCCCATGGATGGAGGAGCCTGGTGGGCTGCAGTCCATGGGGTCGCACAGAGTCGGACACGACTGAGTGACTTCACTTTCACGCTTCACTTTCATGCATTGGAGAAGGAAATGGCAACCCACTCCGGTGTTCTTGCCTGGAGAATCCCAGGGACGGGGGAGCCTGGTGGGCTGCCGTCTATGGGGTCTCACAGAGTCGGACACGACTGAAGCGACTTAGCAGCAGCAGCAACAGAAGATTGAGGGTATGAGAGAGAAAGTCAAGGATGACTCCATGGTTTTGGTCTGTGTAACTGGGAGGATGCAGTGGTCATTTGCTGAGATGTGGAAGGCTGCAGGGAGATCAATTTTGGAAGACTCTCAGGAGGTCAGGTTTGGATGAATTAGGCTGATAACCACTGAACATGCAACTGTTGCTGGAAGGAGAGTACACCAGGCTATGCTGGCAAGGAGGAGGACAGACTGACATAGATGATGATGCTTCTTCCCTAGGAGGTTGAGGTACAGTTTCTCTGAGTGGAGATTCAATTGTGAAAGGCAATGGGAAGCCTAGTCCTTGGTTTCTAGAGGGCAGGCTGACCTGGAACTGAGGTTCACTCATGATGACTAATCTGAGTTTTTACAAGGCTAGGCTATAAATGCATCTCCACATGGCAGGCAGAAGGGCAGAATTTCATACTCTGTGGGAGAAAAGTCACCTAAAAATCCCACCCTCAAAGCTTCTGCCTCCTTGGGTTTGAGACCCCTTTCCAGGTTTTCAGATCTCAGGAATGAACCATGAAAGTGTATTTTAAGGCAAACTAATTTATGCTTATTCTTCCAGCATAAAAAAATTGTATTTTTACATCAGAGTCATGTTTGGTTTCTAAACCTATCACCACAGCAAGAACTATTTTCCCCGGTTTTCCCTAGTTGCATTGTTTCTATTTCTTAGCTAACAACATCTAAACTTTTTTTTTTTTTTTAAACTCACTTGGAACTGTCATTTATTGCAGCCTTTGCTTGTGAAACATTTATATTCTGAATGTGTGAAAAAATGCCCTTATGTGGGGGAATTTTACACACCACCCTCCTATCTGTTAGGTCGTGATAAAGGTAAGTTTTGTGCGTTTTCCAATGCCAGCCCTATACCACTACTCTCCAGGCATCACACTTTCCATTCCTAATTGTCTCACAGTGCTGAACTTGACAGCACCTTGTCTGTGACTGGTAAATAGCGAGTCATTCCGTATGCTACCCTTCTGCACAAATGCCGTTTCTGGGACTCAGTACTCATCGAACACTTTGGCAGCTGTTTTTTTCTGTTTATTTCCCTGTTCAATTACATGAGTTCTTACTTTGTAGACTCATTTTGGTTTTTGCCCTCTTCCTGTTGTTTTCTGTTTTTATTTTCTCTGTTCTTCGATTTCTGAGGGGAGACTGAATGTGTCACATAGACCTGCCAGTCCGGGGGAAAGCTGTGCTTCTCCCACTGAAAGGAGGGGTTCAGCATCGCACCCTTGACCTATATAAGTCACGTAACTCAGAAGCTTGTCTGGGTAGCCCTAGTAAAAATTAAAAGGAGGCTTTGGGACTTCCCTGTTGGCCCAGTGGCTAGGACTCTGTGCTCCCAGTGCAGGGGGCCTGGGTGTGATCCCTGGTTAGGGAACTAGGTCCCACATATTGCAACTAAGAGTTCACATGCCACAGCTAAAGACTGAAGATCCTGTGTGCCACAACCAAGGCCAGGTGCTGCCAAATAAATGAGTAAAAATTTAAATAAAACAATACAAATTAGCATAAAAGGAGGCTTCATCAGAACAACTCCTAAAATGAGGTACCTTCTTAGGGTATCGAGTCGAAACCATGATCAGTCGAAACCATGATCAGTCCAGAAAAATGGTGGGATTGAGGAAGCCACTATAAAGTCCCTGAACTTGGAGAAGAGGAGGCCATTTCTTAGGTTGTTGAAACAGGGGGCAGGTCCCTGCCTGTGCTTGTGTAGACTATGTTCTATGCTGTTGTGCACAGCCGAGGGGCAGATAGGGGCTGGAACGTGGCCTGTAGTCCACCATACACCTCACTTAATTTTATGTGTCAACCTGACTTGGCCACAGTGTGCCCAGATATTTGGTCACACATGATTCTACCTGTGTCTGTGAGAGTGCTTCTGGATGAAATTAACATCTGAATAGGTAGATTCAGTCAAGCAGATGGCCCTTGCCAATGCAGGTGGCCCTCATCCAATCCACTGGACACCTGAATAGAACAAAAGGTGGGATAAGGGGAAATTTCCTCTCTGCCTGCTTTTGAGCTGGGACGTCTGTCTTCTCCTGCTTTTGGACTTGACTCAGACTGAAACTTATGCCATTGGCTTTCCTGGTTCTCAGACCTTGAATTTAGATTGGAATGAGAGCACCAGCTCTCCTGAGTCTCCAGCTTGCACTAACTCACAGAAACTTTCCACGTGGACTAACAAAGGTTCTGGCACTAGGTGTGGAGAAGCGGGAAGGGGGCTGATAAGTATAATTTGAATAACCATGTCCCCCTCCACCGCTGTGTAGCCTAGAGTTCGACTGTGATTTAAAGTTCCTAGTCACAGCATGAGTTTATATTCTAGATGATTCTTATAGCTCCAGAGGGATGGAAGCAATTAAAGGTTTTAGTTCCTCTGCTACATTAGCAGTAAACCCTGAGAACACCTTTGCTGATTGGAAAGAGATAGAGCAAACTGGGGATAAGTGCTCTCCATACAAAATAGTTAAGCTGCATTTTGGTGTGGCAGTGTGTACTTTTCAAAACATGTTCCTTTCTCTGCTTTAATACAGGGGAGGATGATGAATGCTTGTTTTATTCTCATTTTAAATGTGTGGTAACAGCTGCAAAGGGATGTCCCTGTGGCAAGGTGGCTTTTAGGGGTCAGGCTTTTTCTCTAGTCGAATTGCTGTCTGGACTCCTGGATTCTTTCCAGGCTTCCTCACAGGCCTGACAGAATGCTTAGAATCATGGCATGCTCTTTCGAAGCATTTCACTTCTTTTCTCTCCTTGGTTTCAAAAACTTTTGTATAATTTTTGAGGGTTCAGAGAGATTATGAATTCTAATATACACTACAATATAAGATTATTAAACTTGTATCTCAGGAAAGAAATTACACTTTGAAAATCTTATTGTAGAATTGGAGCTTTGTCTCATAGCAAAGGTGATGAGATTTGGATTCTAAAATATTCAAAGTTAATGTTCAGATATCAGTGGAGATTTAAACATTCACAGTATGTGCAATTGTGATTCTTGGATACTACAGTAATTAAACTAACAGCTAGTGTTTATTGAACACCTGACATCTATGCTAAGAGTCACACTAAATTTTAAAAAATATATGTATGTAGAAGCATTTACTTCTTAGGAAAAGTAGAATATGATAAGTAGGAGCATGGTTTCATCAAAGAACAAATAGGAGATCCTGGCTGGTACAGATTTTAAGTTTTTGAGAAAATAACCATACTTATTTGGATTATAATTATATATTTTAATCAAGTTTTCTACTTACACTGTCCATAGTCTCTTCTAATTGCTGTACACAAATACATGCTCACACGTGTGCACAAATGTGTGTGCATGCGCACACACACACACACATACATCTCAGGTCTGTTTGCTTAACAATTTCTTTAAAAAAGCCCTCAAGACATAGGCACTCAGGGCACTGGGGTGTCACACAGGTCACTACAAAAGAGATAGAGTGGATGTGAGGTCACATTTGCAGAATCTGACATATTGGCCTCAGAGTAAGAATTAGTGTTGGTGCCCATCCCCAGCAGGCAGAGAAAGAGTGGCAATGATATTACCATGCTGTTAAGAGTTTCTTGTGCCCCAGGGAGAAGATGGAAGCCAGTGAACCAGAGAACCCATGTTTTGCTTTTGCTTTGTTTCCAGATGCTGTGTAAATTGGTTTCATGATTTCTTATACTTTTATGTAACCTTCCCTCTGGGTCATTTAATGCAGATTAAAGCAACACAGTCACACCTCCAACTCCGGAAAGACCCCTATGAAGAATGACACAGTTTATTTAGAAGCATTAATAACAGATTCCTACACCATCTTCTAAAGTTTTGTGATCGTCATAGTCACACATCATTCTAGGGGGCTAAAGTTATAGGCCAAGAATCCAGCCCTTCTCACACTCTGAAGTTCTTATAAATTGCCTGGAGAGCTTATCTAACGGCAGATTCCAGAACTTTCAGAGTGGGGGCAGGAATTCTGATATTCTAGCAAAGTCTTTGGTGAAGACCATGCCCGCTGGTCCTCGGACCACACCATGAAGAGTAAAGGCCCAGGGTGATGTTAATTTCTCAGGTACTCAATTCCTTTTTTTTTTTCTTTTGATGTTACTACTATGTGGCTGTGGACTCTGCTCCCTGTCACTGCCCTTTCCAGCCTCATTCCCCATCTATTGCTAAAACAGTATTTAGTATTGATCTCCAATCACTCAAATCTGCATAGGGTTCACGTGGCCATCCTTAGGTGGTCTACCTTTTGGTTCTTTTGCAAACCCCCAAAAGATGTATGTCACTTTGAGGTTCCAAGGAACTTGGGATACATTTTCCAGAAAGTGGAATTCTTTAGCTACCCTGAATATTCTCCCCAATTCCCACCATGTTGGTGGTCTCTGTCTCTCCTTCTTACTGGGGAGCATTAACTCATGGTGTATAGAAGGTAACATTAGCTCTGAATTTTATTTATGCCTTCTTGTGGCTAGACAAGGGTACATATGCAAATAGGAGTCACAAGATACACTCAGACATCCCCAAGATCCAAAAATGGGTGTGTGAATTAGGTTGTTGCCATGTCTCACTCCAAAGAGGACAAATACAAATTGTGTGAGGAGGCAGGCATGGGGTCCTGCATGCTGTTCTATTGACTGATCACATCAGGGTTAGCAAGAAGCAGCCTTTTAGAATACACATTTCCAGGACCTCACCCCAGACCAACTATATTGGGAGATTTGTACTATTATAAAGCACAGAGTGATTAGGGGCTTGCTATGCTGATAAGCAAATATTAAACATCTGCAATTTATCTAGTTACTAAAAAAGAGTTTCCGGATAGATACCATGAGTCAGGCACAACACAAACACACTTCCTCCCTATGTGCCTTTCCCAGCTGAAAATGGAAAGTAGACAAACAAAATAGAAACAATTTCAAACGAAAAGTGTTATAAAGGAAACTAATAAGGTGATGAACCCACAATGAAGGAGTAGGTCCTTCTGATCTGATTAGTGATGGTATCTCTGGGGCAGTGACATTAAGGCTGCAACATGAAGGGGCAGGAATTAGCAGCAGCACAGTGGTGCTGAGGCAGACAACATCCTTTGCAAATATCCCTGTGGGAAAGAGCCTGCTTTAGCAACTTCTGTAGATGCTACCAGACAAACCAAAAGACAAAAAAAAATGTTACAACTCCCTTCCTTGCAAAATATTCTGCAGTCAGGTTTTCTTTCCCAGTGGCAAAGGCATAAGAACCCCTTTTATGTCACCTTCAGAGGCTGTTCTCATTGTATGTTTGCTCTACTACCATTTCCAAAAACCTGGGACTCCGTGCACCACTGAAGACCCCATGCCAGTCTTTGAAGGCTGTGTGGAATGTTGGGGCCCACAGAGTCACCTGCAGAATCTTCAAACTCCTGTTTCCTTTGGATGAAGACTATCATCCGGATGATACTCTGTGTTAACTGTGAGCGTCTGGTCTGGGCCTTGGACTACTCATATATAAAAAGGAGTCAAATGCCTGGTCATAGTTGATTCAGTAAGAACGTGTACCTCACCCACGAGAGTTTTCCAGTTCAGTGTGCCCACAGCATTTTAGAAGCTTCTGTTCTGAAGGACAGTGTGTACTTCAATTTTTGCTCTGTCATTTATCATTTTAAATTATATGGGGGCATGATAAGCAACATCCCAGGTGGTACAAATGCTTCCAGGAGACTGTCCTTCTGTCTAAGAGCAGACTTCCTAATCAAACTTACACACCCTCAAAGCAGCTGATCTCCACATTAGGAGGAAAGCTATCTTATTGAGCAGACATGTGAAAAAGTATTTTCACCTGTGAGACTCTTCACTATGTCTATTTCAGGCAGCTGAGCAATGAGACAAAAAATTCCCGTGGGGGTGGGTCTGCCCTGGGACAGGCCGGGGTGGGCTAGTACTGCTGGAGTTTGCGTTGCAGGTCAGACCTGGTAGGCAGTTCCTGAGTCTAGCACTTTCTTCCTTTTCTCTACTCCTGGGGTTACTGCTTCTCAAAGAAACTTCAAGAGACTAGGGCAGGCAGGTGTTACAATGGATCAAATGAAATGTCTAGATGTTTGTGATCTGTTGTCACTCCGTCAGATAGAGATCTCCCTTGGAGGCAGCTTTCCTTTCATGCTTTTCCGGAGCACACACAATCTGGGCACCCTGGAGACACCACTTCAGGTGCATCTGAACAACCTTGGCTGATGCCT
Source organism: Oreotragus oreotragus (assembly GCA_006410675.1). Taxonomy (NCBI): domain Eukaryota; kingdom Metazoa; phylum Chordata; class Mammalia; order Artiodactyla; family Bovidae; genus Oreotragus; species Oreotragus oreotragus. The sequence continues at coordinate 457,139 of SJYX01009710.1, read as the reverse complement.
ATAGCAAACATCTAACTGGCCGGGTGTGGTGAGGGTTCATCAATGAATATGCATATCCCTGCCTCAAAAGACACAGAGGTATAGAACAGTCTTTTGGACTCTGTGGGAGAGGGTGAGGGTGGGATTATTTGGGAGAATGGCATTGAAACATGTATATTACCATATGTGAAACGAATCGCCAGTCCAAGTTCAATGCATGATACAGGATGCTCGGGGCTGGTGCACTGGGATGACCAAGACGGATGGTATGGGGAGGGAGGAGGAAGGGGGGTTCAGAATGGGGAACGCATGTACACCAGTGGCAGATTCATGTCAATGTATGGCAAAACCAATACAATATTGTAAAGTAATTAGCCTCCAATTAAAATAAATAAATTCATACAAAAAACAATATAAAAGAAGACAGGCTGTGATGACTACAATACTACATATAAAAAGTATTATTTCCTACTGTGGCCACATATTTAACATCTTTAAATAATAGAAATTTATTTTCTCGCAGAAGGCCAGGAATCTGAAATGAGTCTTAAGCAGCTGAAATCAAAGTGTCAGAAAGGCTGTTTCCTCCAGAGGCTCTCGGGAGAGTCTGTTCCTTGACTCCTCCAGTTTCTAGTGGAAGCCAGCATTCCTTTATTTGCAGTCTCATCATTCCAATCCCAGTCACTGTGGTTACATAGCCCTCTCCTCTCCTGTCAGGGAATTCTGCCCCTGTGTCCCTTCTATAAGGATACATGTGGTTGCGTGCAGGACCCACTAGGATAAGCTACTCCCCTATCTCAAGATTCTTAATGCAATCATATCTGCAAAGTCTGTTACTACCACGTAAGGTAACATTCCTAGGTTCCAGGGATTAGCACAGGATATCTTTGAGGGTGTTATTATTCAGTCCACCACAGGTGCCACTCTCTTTTNTGGTGGGCTGCCGTCTATGGGGTCTCACAGAGTCGGACACGACTGAAGCGACTTAGCAGCAGCAGCAACAGAAGATTGAGGGTATGAGAGAGAAAGTCAAGGATGACTCCATGGTTTTGGTCTGTGTAACTGGGAGGATGCAGTGGTCATTTGCTGAGATGTGGAAGGCTGCAGGGAGATCAATTTTGGAAGACTCTCAGGAGGTCAGGTTTGGATGAATTAGGCTGATAACCACTGAACATGCAACTGTTGCTGGAAGGAGAGTACACCAGGCTATGCTGGCAAGGAGGAGGACAGACTGACATAGATGATGATGCTTCTTCCCTAGGAGGTTGAGGTACAGTTTCTCTGAGTGGAGATTCAATTGTGAAAGGCATTGGGAAGCCTAGTCCTTGGTTTCTAGAGGGCAGGCTGACCTGGAACTGAGGTTCACTCATGATGACTAATCTGAGTTTTTACAAGGCTAGGCTATAAATGCATCTCCACATGGCAGGCAGAAGGGCAGAATTTCATACTCTGTGGGAGAAAAGTCACCTAAAAATCCCACCCTCAAAGCTTCTGCCTCCTTGGGTTTGAGACCCCTTTCCAGGTTTTCAGATCTCAGGAATGAACCATGAAAGTGTATTTTAAGGCAAACTAATTTATGCTTATTCTTCCAGCATAAAAAAATTGTATTTTTACATCAGAGTCATGTTTGGTTTCTAAACCTATCACCACAGCAAGAACTATTTTCCCCGGTTTTCCCTAGTTGCATTGTTTCTATTTCTTAGCTAACAACATCTAAACCTTTTTTTTTTTTAAAAAACTCACTTGGAACTGTCATTTATTGCAGCCTTTGCTTGTGAAACTTTAATATTCTGAATGTGTGAAAAAATGCCCTTATGTGGGGGAATTTTACACACCACCCTCCTATCTGTTAGGTCGTGATAAAGGTAAGTTTTGTGCGTTTTCCAATGCCAGCCCTATACCACTACTCTCCAGGCATCACACTTTCCATTCCTAATTGTCTCACAGTGCTGAACTTGACAGCACCTTGTCTGTGACTGGTAAATAGCGAGTCATTCCGTATGCTACCCTTCTGCACAAATGCCGTTTCTGGGACTCAGTACTCATCGAACACTTTGGCAGCTGTTTTTTTCTGTTTATTTCCCTGTTCAATTACATGAGTTCTTACTTTGTAGACTCATTTTGGTTTTTGCCCTCTTCCTGTTGTTTTCTGTTTTTATTTTCTCTGTTCTTCGATTTCTGAGGGGAGACTGAATGTGTCACATAGACCTGCCAGTCCGGGGGAAAGCTGTGCTTCTCCCACTGAAAGGAGGGGTTCAGCATCGCACCCTTGACCTATATAAGTCACGTAACTCAGAAGCTTGTCTGGGTAGCCCTAGTAAAAATTAAAAGGAGGCTTTGGGACTTCCCTGTTGGCCCAGTGGCTAGGACTCTGTGCTCCCAGTGCAGGGGGCCTGGGTGTGATCCCTGGTTAGGGAACTAGGTCCCACATATTGCAACTAAGAGTTCACATGCCACAGCTAAAGACTGAAGATCCTGTGTGCCACAACCAAGGCCAGGTGCTGCCAAATAAATGAGTAAAAATTTAAATAAAACAATACAAATTAGCATAAAAGGAGGCTTCATCAGAACAACTCCTAAAATGAGGTACCTTCTTAGGGTATCGAGTCGAAACCATGATCAGTCGAAACCATGATCAGTCCAGAAAAATGGTGGGATTGAGGAAGCCACTATAAAGTCCCTGAACTTGGAGAAGAGGAGGCCATTTCTTAGGTTGTTGAAACAGGGGGCAGGTCCCTGCCTGTGCTTGTGTAGACTATGTTCTATGCTGTTGTGCACAGCCGAGGGGCAGATAGGGGCTGGAACGTGGCCTGTAGTCCACCATACACCTCACTTAATTTTATGTGTCAACCTGACTTGGCCACAGTGTGCCCAGATATTTGGTCACACATGATTCTACCTGTGTCTGTGAGAGTGCTTCTGGATGAAATTAACATCTGAATAGGTAGATTCAGTCAAGCAGATGGCCCTTGCCAATGCAGGTGGCCCTCATCCAATCCACTGGACACCTGAATAGAACAAAAGGTGGGATAAGGGGAAATTTCCTCTCTGCCTGCTTTTGAGCTGGGACGTCTGTCTTCTCCTGCTTTTGGACTTGACTCAGACTGAAACTTATGCCATTGGCTTTCCTGGTTCTCAGACCTTGAATTTAGATTGGAATGAGAGCACCAGCTCTCCTGAGTCTCCAGCTTGCACTAACTCACAGAAACTTTCCACGTGGACTAACAAAGGTTCTGGCACTAGGTGTGGAGAAGCGGGAAGGGGGCTGATAAGTATAATTTGAATAACCATGTCCCCCTCCACCGCTGTGTAGCCTAGAGTTCGACTGTGATTTAAAGTTCCTAGTCACAGCATGAGTTTATATTCTAGATGATTCTTATAGCTCCAGAGGGATGGAAGCAATTAAAGGTTTTAGTTCCTCTGCTACATTAGCAGTAAACCCTGAGAACACCTTTGCTGATTGGAAAGAGATAGAGCAAACTGGGGATAAGTGCTCTCCATACAAAATAGTTAAGCTGCATTTTGGTGTGGCAGTGTGTACTTTTCAAAACATGTTCCTTTCTCTGCTTTAATACAGGGGAGGATGATGAATGCTTGTTTTATTCTCATTTTAAATGTGTGGTAACAGCTGCAAAGGGATGTCCCTGTGGCAAGGTGGCTTTTAGGGGTCAGGCTTTTTCTCTAGTCGAATTGCTGTCTGGACTCCTGGATTCTTTCCAGGCTTCCTCACAGGCCTGACAGAATGCTTAGAATCATGGCATGCTCTTTCGAAGCATTTCACTTCTTTTCTCTCCTTGGTTTCAAAAACTTTTGTATAATTTTTGAGGGTTCAGAGAGATTATGAATTCTAATATACACTACAATATAAGATTATTAAACTTGTATCTCAGGAAAGAAATTACACTTTGAAAATCTTATTGTAGAATTGGAGCTTTGTCTCATAGCAAAGGTGATGAGATTTGGATTCTAAAATATTCAAAGTTAATGTTCAGATATCAGTGGAGATTTAAACATTCACAGTATGTGCAGTTGTGATTCTTGGATACTACAGTAATTAAACTAACAGCTAGTGTTTATTGAACACCTGACATCTATGCTAAAAGTCACACTAAATTTTAAAAAATATATGTATGTAGAAGCATTTACTTCTTAGGAAAAGTAGAATATGATAAGTAGGAGCATGGTTTCATCAAAGAACAAATAGGAGATCCTGGCTGGTACAGATTTTAAGTTTTTGAGAAAATAACCATACTTATTTGGATTATAATTATATATTTTAATCAAGTTTTCTACTTACACTGTCCATAGTCTCTTCTAATTGCTGTACACAAATACATGCTCACACGTGTGCACAAATGTGTGTGCATGCGCACACACACACACACATACATCTCAGGTCTGTTTGCTTAACAATTTCTTTAAAAAAGCCCTCAAGACATAGGCACTCAGGGCACTGGGGTGTCACACAGGTCACTACAAAAGAGATAGAGTGGATGTGAGGTCACATTTGCAGAATCTGACATATTGGCCTCAGAGTAAGAATTAGTGTTGGTGCCCATCCCCAGCAGGCAGAGAAAGAGTGGCAATGATATTACCATGCTGTTAAGAGTTTCTTGTGCCCCAGGGAGAAGATGGAAGCCAGTGAACCAGAGAACCCATGTTTTGCTTTTGCTTTGTTTCCAGATGCTGTGTAAATTGGTTTCATGATTTCTTATACTTTTATGTAACCTTCCCTCTGGGTCATTTAATGCAGATTAAAGCAACACAGTCACACCTCCAACTCCGGAAAGACCCCTATGAAGAATGACACAGTTTATTTAGAAGCATTAATAACAGATTCCTACACCATCTTCTAAAGTTTTGTGATCGTCATAGTCACACATCATTCTAGGGGGCTAAAGTTATAGGCCAAGAATCCAGCCCTTCTCACACTCTGAAGTTCTTATAAATTGCCTGGAGAGCTTATCTAACGGCAGATTCCAGAACTTTCAGAGTGGGGGCAGGAATTCTGATATTCTAGCAAAGTCTTTGGTGAAGACCATGCCCGCTGGTCCTCGGACCACACCATGAAGAGTAAAGGCCCAGGGTGATGTTAATTTCTCAGCTACTCAATTCCTTTTTTTTTTTCTTTTGATGTTACTACTATGTGGCTGTGGACTCTGCTCCCTGTCACTGCCCTTTCCAGCCTCATTCCCCATCTATTGCTAAAACAGTATTTAGTATTGATCTCCAATCACTCAAATCTGCATAGGGTTCACGTGGCCATCCTTAGGTGGTCTACCTTTTGGTTCTTTTGCAAACCCCCAAAAGATGTATGTCACTTTGAGGTTCCAAGGAACTTGGGATACATTTTCCAGAAAGTGGAATTCTTTAGCTACCCTGAATATTCTCCCCAATTCCCACCATGTTGGTGGTCTCTGTCTCTCCTTCTTACTGGGGAGCATTAACTCATGGTGTATAGAAGGTAACATTAGCTCTGAATTTTATTTATGCCTTCTTGTGGCTAGACAAGGGTACATATGCAAATAGGAGTCACAAGATACACTCAGACATCCCCAAGATCCAAAAATGGGTGTGTGAATTAGGTTGTTGCCATGTCTCACTCCAAAGAGGACAAATACAAATTGTGTGAGGAGGCAGGCATGGGGTCCTGCATGCTGTTCTATTGACTGATCACATCAGGGTTAGCAAGAAGCAGCCTTTTAGAATACACATTTCCAGGACCTCACCCCAGACCAACTATATTGGGAGATTTGTACTATTATAAAGCACAGAGTGATTAGGGGCTTGCTATGCTGATAAGCAAATATTAAACATCTGCAATTTATCTAGTTACTAAAAAAGAGTTTCCGGATAGATACCATGAGTCAGGCACAACACAAACACACTTCCTCCCTATGTGCCTTTCCCAGCTGAAAATGGAAAGTAGACAAACAAAATAGAAACAATTTCAAACGAAAAGTGTTATAAAGGAAACTAATAAGGTGATGAACCCACAATGAAGGAGTAGGTCCTTCTGATCTGATTAGTGATGGTATCTCTGGGGCAGTGACATTAAGGCTGCAACATGAAGGGGCAGGAATTAGCAGCAGCACAGTGGTGCTGAGGCAGACAACATCCTTTGCAAATATCCCTGTGGGAAAGAGCCTGCTTTAGCAACTTCTGTAGATGCTACCAGACAAACCAAAAGACAAAAAAAAATGTTACAACTCCCTTCCTTGCAAAATATTCTGCAGTCAGGTTTTCTTTCCCAGTGGCAAAGGCATAAGAACCCCTTTTATGTCACTTTCAGAGGCTGTTCTCATTGTATGTTTGCTCTACTACCATTTCCAAAAACCTGGGACTCCGTGCACCACTGAAGACCCCATGCCAGTCTTTGAAGGCTGTGTGGAATGTTGGGGCCCACAGAGTCACCTGCAGAATCTTCAAACTCCTGTTTCCTTTGGATGAAGACTATCATCCGGATGATACTCTGTGTTAACTGTGAGCGTCTGGTCTGGGCCTTGGACTACTCATATATAAAAAGGAGTCAAATGCCTGGTCATAGTTGATTCAGTAAGAACGTGTAACCTCACCCACGAGAGTTTTCCAGTTCAGTGTGCCCACAGCATTTTAGAAGCTTCTGTTCTGAAGGACAGTGTGTACTTCAATTTTTGCTCTGTCATTTATCATTTTAAATTATATGGGGGCATGATAAGCAACATCCCAGGTGGTACAAATGCTTCCAGGAGACTGTCCTTCTGTCTAAGAGCAGACTTCCTAATCAAACTTACACACCCTCAAAGCAGCTGATCTCCACATTAGGAGGAAAGCTATCTTATTGAGCAGACATGTGAAAAAGTATTTTCACCTGTGAGACTCTTCACTATGTCTATTTCAGGCAGCTGAGCAATGAGACAAAAAATTCCCGTGGGGGTGGGTCTGCCCTGGGACAGGCCGGGGTGGGCTAGTACTGCTGGAGTTTGCGTTGCAGGTCAGACCTGGTAGGCAGTTCCTGAGTCTAGCACTTTCTTCCTTTTCTCTACTCCTGGGGTTACTGCTTCTCAAAGAAACTTCAAGAGACTAGGGCAGGCAGGTGTTACAATGGATCAAATGAAATGTCTAGATGTTTGTGATCTGTTGTCACTCCGTCAGATAGAGATCTCCCTTGGAGGCAGCTTTCCTTTCATGCTTTTCCGGAGCACACACAATCTGGGCACCCTGGAGACACCACTTCAGGTGCATCTGAACAACCTTGGCTGATGCCTATAGCAAACATCTAACTGGCCGGGTGTGGTGAGGGTTCATCAATGAATATGCATATCCCTGCCTCAAAAGACACAGAGGTATAGAACAGTCTTTTGGACTCTGTGGGAGAGGGTGAGGGTGGGATTATTTGGGAGAATGGCATTGAAACATGTATATTACCATATGTGAAACGAATCGCCAGTCCAAGTTCAATGCATGATACAGGATGCTCGGGGCTGGTGCACTGGGATGACCAAGACGGATGGTATGGGGAGGGAGGAGGAAGGGGGGTTCAGAATGGGGAACGCATGTACACCAGTGGCAGATTCATGTCAATGTATGGCAAAACCAATACAATATTGTAAAGTAATTAGCCTCCAATTAAAATAAATAAATTCATACAAAAAACAATATAAAAGAAGACAGGCTGTGATGACTACAATACTACATATAAAAAGTATTATTTCCTACTGTGGCCACATATTTAACATCTTTAAATAATAGAAATTTATTTTCTCGCAGAAGGCCAGGAATCTGAAATGAGTCTTAAGCAGCTGAAATCAAAGTGTCAGAAAGGCTGTTTCCTCCAGAGGCTCTCGGGAGAGTCTGTTCCTTGACTCCTCCAGTTTCTAGTGGAAGCCAGCATTCCTTTATTTGCAGTCTCATCATTCCAATCCCAGTCACTGTGGTTACATAGCCCTCTCCTCTCCTGTCAGGGAATTCTGCCCCTGTGTCCCTTCTATAAGGATACATGTGGTTGCGTGCAGGACCCACTAGGATAAGCTACTCCCCTATCTCAAGATTCTTAATGCAATCATATCTGCAAAGTCTGTTACTACCACGTAAGGTAACATTCCTAGGTTCCAGGGATTAGCACAGGATATCTTTGAGGGTGTTATTATTCAGTCCACCACAGGTGCCACTCTCTTTTCTCCACTCCTCTGCCCCCCCAACCAAATAGAATACATCTGTGCTGTCCAATTTGGAAGCCACTAGCCACTTGAAATGTGGCTTGTCTGAATTGAGATGTGCTGTAAGCATAAAGCTCATGTTAAATCTTGAAAGCTTACTACAAAAATGCAAAGCATCTCATTCATAATTTTTATGTTGATTACACATTGAACTAACATTTTGGATACATTAGGGTAAATGAAACCTATTATTAAAATTAGTATCACCTGTTTATTTTTACTTTAAAAAGAAAATAATAGAAACTTTGCAGGTTTCCCCAGTGGTTTAGTGGTAAAGAACCTGCCTGTCAATGCAGGAGACAAGGGTTCGATCCCTGGGTCAGGAAGATTTACTGGAAAAGGAAATGGTAACCCACTCCAGTATTCTTGCCTTAAGAATCCCACGGACAAAGGAGCCTGGTGGGCTATAGTCCATGGGGTCACAAAGAGGCACACATGACTTAGGGACTAAACAACTAGGAACTTTAAAATTTCATTTGTGACTTGAATCTGTGGTTTGTACTGTACTTCTATTCCATCTACATCATCTAACAGTAATTTTCAAATGGATACACAACAGAATCATGTAAAAAGTTAAAAAAAAAAACCCAGTGTGTATGCTGTACCCCAGACTTATCAAATCAAAAATCTCTAGGGAAAAGCCCTGGTTATTACAATATGCAATCAAAGACCGGAGGAGGGTTAACAGTGGCAACAGCATTAAAGGTCCAGGGATGACCATGAACGGGTATGTCTGTTTCCTTTACAAACAACAGAAAATAGGAGTTCCTGAAGTACCCTCTGCTCTCACTTTCTTCCCTGAGATGCATGCTTCATCCCACCCACAGTGCAGCTGTGAGACTGTGCATATGAGGGGGGCAAAGCTGCTCTTCCCATGAGCCCAGAGACACTGGGGATCCCAGCACTGACGATCAGGCTGACTGAACCTCTCTCTCTTGGGTGCTCCTGGCAGTGACATTAACACTTGCCTGGAAGTTTCTGCCTTGGCATTTGGCAGAACAAAGTACAATAAAACCAAGAAGGCTTCTAAATGTCCTGTTTGTGGGGCTGGATCAAGGCAAAGCACTTCCGTATTGGCTTGAGGCAGAAAATGTTTTGGAGTCAATCATCAGTAATACCCACCACCCCCAGAAATTTCTCACCAGAGCTGGGAATCTCAGCTGTTTCCCAGCTCCACACAAGGGCCATGTTCTCTGGATCTGGATGCAGAATTAAACACCAAAGCTAAAGTCTGATGTACTTCCATCAAGCTTTGAAATGTTGCCTGGGAAACGGGCCCTTGGGGGAGCAAGATAGGATGTTTCAATGGCTGCTTGTGTTACTTGACACAACACACATACTGTGAGATAAGCCTCAGCCTTGTTGATGCAGTACCATTACTTACTCTGGCATCATCAGCGAATAAACCTGTCACCTGAGAGCATTTTGCAGCATTTGAGCACCATAATATCCTACCTTTAAACAATTTTGAAAAATCTGAAAAGTTTTCTAAACTGCAAAGCACTCCTTTGACTTCTATAATAGCAAATGCCAAACAGTAATTAATATTTTCAAAAGGAAGAGGCATTACAAACCAGGGGGATAAAAAATTCTGAACAAAAGCTTCTCCCCTTGCGTCCCTCCTTTATTAAGTGCTGACTTTAAGTAGGAAGCAGGCCTTGTTGACAGAGTTTAGGGCTGATAGAGGGAAAAGACATCAAAGTAAATAGGAGACAAAACATAGAGTCTATGAGGAAAAGTCCTCTCTTTCCCCTTTATTCCTTTTTTTTAAATTGTGTGTATGTTTACAGATGTATGTATCTGACAATGTACAAACATACATACAGAACAAGATAAATGATAAATTTGGAAATTTGGAGAAAAATTTGAAAGTAAAAAAAAAAAATGACAGAAGTTAAGAGTTAGTCAACAGACGATATTCCTTAAGTCTTGTTGAAGTAGCTGAATGTGGGCCACAAATTTGGATCTGACTTCCCAGCAGCCAGTGCAAAGAAGAATGCTTATCAGTGGCATAATTCAATCTCCATAAGATTAAAACTAATGAGTTGCCAAGAAGTCTCATGGATGAGGATGCAGTGTCGTGACAATGCATTGTGGAATATCCTCAGTAATGTCCTCATTAGCAAGCATCTCCCATGGTCCTGAGGGGCTCTATAGGGGATGATGGGGGTCTGTAGGGTTTGGAGACAATACAAATGATAGATTATTAAACTCTGGCTGGAGCTAAACTTTCTACTAGGATTGAGCTGGGTAACTCTGAGTCTCTACCTATACTATTCTGTAGTTGATACTCTGTTTCAAGTGCTGAGCTATGGTATGCACTGGAGGTGAGATGGGATACTCACTCCCACTTCCACGGAAGAGTGTGGGCTGATGCCAGGGACCTGGAGAAGCTGGTGCCCATGGGAAAAATCAGTGTGAGTTGTTCAGGGGAAAAAGCAGGAGAGGCATTGAGAGAAGAGCATCAGTGGGGCACAGAGGTATGGAGAGCGCCCATAGGGAGCGATGGGCAGTTTGGCGCTGGATAAGTATGAAATACGAGGCAAGGTAGGCAAAGGCCAGACTGTGCCAGCCCTCTGTGCTCTGCTAAGGAACGTGGCTTTGCCCTGTGGAGAGATACTGAGATGCCACTGAAGGGATTTCAGCAAGGGAGTTTTATCTCCTATCTATCGCATTCATGATGCACAATAAAGATACCCCAGACTCAGTGGCTTACTAACAATCACACATTCTTGCACACAGATCTGAGTCTACAAGGGGAGGGTGGCCTGGCTTCCGGGTGACTCTGTGTGGGCCCCAGAATGAAGCAACAGCAGCCACCCAAGGTTAGCTCTTTCCACATAAACTGTCATAGTACAGGTGGGTGAGTTCTCACCAGAGAAGCGATCAGGTGCACCCACTTTCCAGTAGCAAAGCAAGTCCTGTGGCCAAGCACAAAATCATTAAGAGAGAGGATAAACTCTGCTGCCTTGGTAGGAGTTACTGCAAAGTCACCGGGCAGAGATGGTATGAATTATACCTGGAGGTTGAGATGAGCAGTGATTCACCCTACCTGAGGGGTGAAACAGCTTGACTTGACTGTTTCAGATAGTTTATTTGGGCAGTTGTGTGAACTCTAGAGAAGCGATGCTGGAGTCAGAAGAACCAGTGTGGACATTCAGGTGAGACCTAATGAGACTCTGGTTTGGGCAATAGAGAACTATTATGGAACAGTTAATTCAAAAGGACAGATGAGATAAAACCATCAGGACCTAATGATGTAGTCACATAGTGGCTGGTTTTAGACACCTCCATTTACTGTATACAGAATCCCTTGCTAAGGTTTGCACATGAAACTGTTAATTGGCTTTATAATATCAGTTTCCTTATTTCTTATTAACACAACTTTGATTTTACTTGTGACATTATTGTGTTTATCTTAAAAAAACTACCTAGCTTCCCGTGAAGCTGAGAGGTGGTCAGATGGTAAGCCCTGACTATTAGGATATAAATGAGATTCACTGGGTCATGTTACCAAGAGAACTTTTGCCATCTGCTTCTTCCTTCTTCCTGCCTCAAATGTAGATGGATGGCCAGAGCTCCAGGTATAAACAGAACCCCACAGTTCAAACTCTTGTTGTTCAAGGGTGAACAGCACTAGAGGAGTCTGGGTGTTGGGGATGTTAGCTGATGTGATGAGCCATCTGTGTTTGCTAACTGGCACTCATTGAAGTTAGGCTTCTACCTCCAAGAGAGCTAGGGCACTATCTTCCTTGATGATCACATTTCAAAGGGATGGCTCTCAGGTCCTTGAGAAAGAATTTCTGGGTGGTAATACTGGTGATAAGCTGGGAGGTGATCTACAGTTCAAGAGAGCAGAGAAAGAATTTACAATGGAAAGTCTTCTAAAATAAGTGTTCTCTGGAAAGGGAAGTCATGGACCTTCAGGATGGGCAGGAAGACACCTGTCTGAAGTGTAGTTAAGTGGAGGGGAACTTTAAGGGCATCAAGGTCAAAGGGAGACACCACCATTCAGGCTCTCCAGGAAGTCAGGTCTCAGAAGTCCCTGAGCGATCATCTCTTAACAGGTAGCAGCTTTATCAGGGGACACACACTGAGCAGCTGGTGGGGGGTGGTCCTCTGATTTAGATCCTCATCCTACTGGACAGAGAGATTGCCTCTGCACCCTGGTTTTCTGAAGTCCCTTGGGGGCAAATCTCTGTGGTTTTCTGACCCTGTCTCCATCCTGTGCCCCATGACATGCCCCACCCTTGGTCCTGCGCATGTCACTTCAGCGAGTATACACTGAAGTGACATGCCCAGGGCCAAACGCATCCACTTCTTCAGGCAAAAACAAGCATTTTCCTCTCAGATGATCCCATGTGAATCATATGTGAGAGCAGAACTGAGGATAGGGGAAGAGACTCTTGTAGCCCAAACACAGTACACAGGGACACAGGGTACCCCTTCCAGAAATTACCACCATAAAAGGCCGAGCAGTAATACAGAGCAGCCTTGACTGGCATTACAGCTTGCCTAAGGGGCCATACTCAGAGAGGAGGTGACTGCTGAACTTAAAATCCAGGCTTCTCCGAGCAGTTCATTCAGTTCAGTCGCTCAGTTGTGTCCGACCCTTTGTGACCTGGTGGACCGCAGCACGCCAGGCCTCCATGTCTATCACCAACTCCCAGAGTTTACCCAAACTTATGTCCATTAAGCTGGTGATGCTATCCAACCATTTCATCCTCTGTCATCCCCTTCTCCTCCCACCTTCAATCTTTCCCAGCATATTGCTGAAGCCTGGCTTGGAGAATTTTGAGCATTACTTTATTAGCGTGTGAGATGAGTGCAATTGTGCTCATTTGAGCATTCTTTGGCATTGCTTTTCTTTAGGATTGGAACGAAAACTGACCTTTTCCAGTCCTTTGGCCACTGCTGAATTTTCCAAATTTCCTGGCATATTGAGTGCAGCACTTTCACAGCCTCATCTTTGAGGATTTGAAATAGCTCAACTGGAATTCCATTACTTACACTAGCTTTGTTTGTAGTGATGCTTTCTAAGGCCCACTTGACTTTACATTCCGGGATGTCTAGCTCTAGGTGAGTGATCACACCATCGTGATTATCTGGGTCATGAAGATCCTTTTTGTATAGTTCTGTGTATGCTTTCCACCTCTTCTTAATATCTTCTGCTTCTTTTTAGGTCCATACCATTTCTGTCCTTTATTGAGTCCATCTTTACATGAAATGTTCCCTTGGTATCTTTAATTTTTTTTGAAGAGATCTCTAGTCATTTCCATTCTATTGTTTTCCTCTGCTTCTTTGCACTGATTATTGAGGAAGGCTTTCTTCTCTCTCCTTGCTAGTCTTTGGAACTCAGCATTCAAATGGGTATATCTTTCCTTTTCTCCTTTGCTTTTCACTTCCTGTCTTTTCACAGCTATTTTTAAGGCCTCTTCAGAGAGCCATTTTGCTTTTTTACATTTCTTTTTCTTGGGGATGGTCTTGATCCCTGTCTCCGGTACAGTGTCACGAACCTCCATCCATAGTTCATCAGGCACTCTGTCTATCAGATCTAGCCCCTTAAATCTATTTCCCACTTTCACTGTATATTGTAAGGGATTTCATTATGAGAAGACTCTACACATGGACATCACCAGATGGTCAACAGCAAAATCAGATTGATTCTATTCTTTGCAGTCAAAGATGGAAAAGCTCTATATAGTCAGCAAAAACAAGACTGGGAGCTGACTGTGGCTCAGATCATGAACTCCTTATTGCCAAATTCAGTCTTAAATTGAAGAAAGTAGGGAAAACCACTAGACCATTCAGATATGAGCTAAATCAAATCCCTCCCTGGGCAGGAATTTTTATTTTCCCCTTAAGGCTTTGATGTTTTTCAAACAAGAATATGAAAGATCCAGAACAAGCAGTGGGTTTTTAGACAAGACAGAGGCCTGCTGTGGTGAGTGTGAGGGTGTGTGGTCCCTAGAGTATTGCCCTGAAGCCTCTTTTACCCCTTCTTAGAGGGTTTTCTTACACGTTCCTTCCCCACAGCCCGCTTATGTCTTTGCCACCGGCCTTTTCTTCTGTCCTCCAAAGTACTCAGACGGTTACCCTCATCTCGTCCTACCCATCTTTCCTGAACCCCAATTTCTTCAAGTAGCTGTCATTTTGCTCACAGCTGTTTCCCCTGCCGGTAAGGAGCCTGGCAGGCAAGGGGCGGAGGGAGCAGTAACTTCGGTCACACGGTGGCGCCCGCGAGCCTCCCAAAGCCCGAGCGTCACGTCTTCTCATACTTCTCCCGCCCCACCCGCGCCGGGGCGCAGAACGAGCCGCACCCCCGGCCTTCCCCGGCGGGACAGCGGAGAGCGTGCCTCGGCATCCCAGCAGGCAAGCGAACTGCTGCAGCTGCGTCCGGCCCGCGCGGGAGGTGCGGCCGGCTGCAGGCGGCCCTGGCTCCAGGCTCCTCCCCCTGCCGATCCAGCCTTTTCCCACCCAGCCTCCACCCCTCCTCGGCTCGGCGCTGCAAATCCTAGGCTTCCCTGGGAGCGGCGGCGGGAGTAGCTAAGGCGGTCGGAGGAGCGCCGCCGTCGGTCCGCACGGATCACCCGGGCAGCAGCGGCAGCGGCGGCGGCGGCGCCAGCTTAGCCCCGGAGGTGCCGCGGGGCCCAGTGCGCCCCTGCGAGGCTAGGAGAGAGGCGGGGCTGCAGCGGGGCTGCAGCTGGGCAAGGGAGAAGAAAGTGAGCGCGTGTGCGTTGTGTGCGTGCGAGAGTGTAGGGGGCGACAGGCTCGAATTAGGGCGGCAGCGAGGGCAGGGGAACCGGGCTGCGGCTCCCCACTGTCTCCCCGAGCGGCACCCCCTCCCGGCGCTCCTCACCATGGACCTGCGCGGAGTCGGGATGTGCCTTGGCCGCAGCGCGCGGGTGGCTGCCCGGCCCTTGGGGTGCGCGGGCGCGCGCGCGGAGATGGCGAGGTAGGATGGCCGTCCAGCGCGACCCCTGCCG
The DNA here is from genome assembly GCA_006410675.1 of Oreotragus oreotragus. Taxonomy (NCBI): domain Eukaryota; kingdom Metazoa; phylum Chordata; class Mammalia; order Artiodactyla; family Bovidae; genus Oreotragus; species Oreotragus oreotragus. The sequence continues at coordinate 441,976 of SJYX01009710.1, read as the reverse complement.
CCCCAACCCAGCGGCCCCTGGGCGGTGCAGCTGACTCGCTGGAGCGCACAGGGGTGTGGGCGGAGGCGGCCCCGCAGCGCCCGCGTCTTCGGGAGTCGCTTTGCCTTTTCCACCCACTCGCACCTGCCGCCGCGCGGATACCATGTCGAAAGCGGCTGGAGGCGCATCGGCGGCGGAAAGTTGTCCTCCAACCTCTGCCGGCCCGTCTGCGGCCGCTGCGGTGGAGGACCTGTCCAAAGTGTCGGACGAGGAGCTGCTGCAGTGGAGCAAGGAGGAGCTGATCCGTTGCCTGCGGCGCGCGGAGGCCGAGAAGGTGAGCGCGATGCTGGACCACAGCAACCTCATCCGGGAGGTCAACCGCCGCCTGCAGCTGCACCTCGGCGAGATACGCGGGCTCAAGGTGAGAGCTGAGCTCTGCAGGGCGGGGAGCTGGGCGCCCTGGGGAGGTGGGGCCAGATGACTTTCCCTCCTTCCGTCAACAGGTAGTGCTCCCCTTTCTCCCTTGTCTGCACCCCCCGCTCCCCTTCCCCAGCCCTTTGGAAACTTTTCCAAACTTCGGAGACATTCGGTTCCCTCCTCTTCTCCATATGGGGCGCGCTAGCGTCGAGCTCGGTGGTCCTTTGTGGCCCCAGGAGCGTGCTCCAAGGATGTCGAAAGGCTGGGAGGTCAGCGATGGGCACGCGGAATCTTTAATTTCCCAGGAAACCTGGAAAATCGGTGCTTTGTGGAGCCAAGTTACAGCCAGGCAGGAAAAAAAAAAAAAAAAAACAAAAACGAGCTAAAGGTTGAGTCCAGAGCGCCTTCGCCCTTGGGGATCAGGGCTATGATAAGGTTGCTCTGGCGCCACGACTTCTCCATGGGGCAAAAGGTGAAGAAAGGGACAGGGGAGACGGGCTGACGGGGCGCCCAGGGTGAAGCCCGGCGCCACCCCTGGAGCTGGGCTATGTCTTAGCTTGCAGAGAAGCTTACCTCTGCCTTCCCGTTCTGTTTTCTACCTGTTCCGATGCTTTCCTTCTCCTCGAGTTAGACTGGCATTATCTGGGGTTGCCCGACCGTACCATTTGCCCCCGATTTGATTATAAGTTCATCTAGCCTGGGGTGAAGGGCAGAGGGACTCAATGCGGGAAGCACGGGGATTTCAAAAGGTAGCTCAAGTATCAGCCAATGATGCTTTTCCTTTCTTTGCTATTAGGGGAAAGAAAAGAACAAAAGAAAAGCAAAACAGTAAAGCCCCAAACCCCTACTAAGTTTCTTTTCTCCTGGAAGCCTCTGAGTGTGCCTGCAGTGTGCCCGCCCCAGTGGCTGCCGCAGATGAGTGGTGGGGAACCGCCCTGCCCCTGTGTACCACAAACTTCCTTTCCTCACTGCTTGCGCTGGTGCCTCCTGGTATTCCTTCCTCTCATTGTTCTTCTTTTGTTTATAGGAAGCCAGACACAAACGAAATCACTGAAGGAACTTGGGGAGCAAATACCCGCAGGCACATGCTGTTCTTGTCCGCTTTCCACTCCCACCCTCCCCGCTTCTCAGGCCCTAGATGCTTACTAAATTTCCTCAGCGGTCCACCTCTAGGATTCTGGGGCAAAGGGGAGTGGGAGGGGCAGAAGGCAAGATGCTCACCTGGATGCAGGGCCCACTCCAGGTGGAGAGGGCCCTGCCCTGAGGCTCCAGCTGACTGTCATTTGGTCCCTAGAGTGGGTGCAGTTGGGAGAATCTCAATTAGAAAAACCCCAAGGCTTAATCTCTCTTTTGGTTTAATTCATTACTAATGGACTATTTATTAAGTACTAGACTCTTGGGGGATTAGAGGCAGGCCATGGTAGTGGGGAGATCATCTCAGAGGTGGATTTGCATCTACAGTAGAATCCTCATTTGGCCAGGAGGGTGAGCTTGGGTAATTAATTTCTCAGAGCTTCATTTTACTCATTAATAAAATGCAAATCATAGTAACCATCACCTTGGGGGTTGTGACAATAAATTATGATAATGTAGGCAAAGGTTTAATTCTGGACTTGTCTACAAAAATGGTGGTTATTGTCCTCAGGTGACGGTGCATATGTGTATGTGTATGCATCTTCCGGATCAGTCCTAGTTTCCTAGGCAAAGCCGGACCTAAGTATAGTTCATGATCATCCAATTTCATCTTCTGTGGCTTGAACTATAATATGACTTGGAAGAGTTTGTAATTAATTTCCTAGGGATTTTGATAGTATGGAGCATTGACATAAGTGCTTAGAAATACTTGAAAGTTCTTTTCGTTTGTGTGGACTGTGTGTGTAAGTCTAGGTGTAAGTGGTGTGGGGAATGGGGGACCTGGTCTTGATTCCAGTAACCTCATTTAGAGGAATACCTGTATGGCCAGTTAAGAGCAGCTATTATACCTCAAGTAGTCTCCCTTGTCGGGGAAGGCAATGGCACCCCACCCCAGTACTCTTGCCTGGAAAATCCAATGGACGGAGTAGCCTGGTGGGCTGCAGTCCATGGGGTCGCTAACTGAACGACTTCACTTTCACTTTTCTCTTTCATGCATTGGAGAAGGAAATGGCAACCCACTCCAGTATTCTTGCCTGGAGAATCCCAGGGACGGGGGAGCCTGGTGGGCTGCCGTCTGTGGGGTCACACAGAGTCGGACACAACTGAAGTGACTTAGCAGCAGCAGCAGCAGCAGTCTCCCTTGTGGCTGGAATTCGTGCCCAGTCCACCAAGTGCAGAAATGACAGGGGCAGGTTACTGCTCTCTGACACAATCTCTACTCCTCATCCCCATCATCCCGCCCCACCACCCAGGGCTGTGGTAAAGCCCTGTCAAGGGGCCTGCCATCTTCCTTCCCTTCCTCATCTCAGCTCAAAGCTTCCGTAGACACCATTATGATCCATAAATGTCATTGACTGAATAAGTAATAGTATATTTATTTTCATTTAATTGGAAGGAAGGGAATTTATTTTTTGCCCTCTGTTGGTTTGGGACCCTCAGCTGAAGACTGTAAGTTTGGAGTAATTAAGGCCATAACACTTTGCCTTTTTTTTTTTTTTTTCTTAATGTCTCTTTCTGTACGCTGCCTTTGAAATTGCATTTCAATATTTTGAAGGCTGCTAGGTGGTACTGGGAGAAGGAAATGGCAACCCACTCCAGTGTTCTTGCCTGGAGAATCCCAGGGATTGGGGAGCCTGGTGGGCTGCCGTCTATGGGGTCGCACAGAGTCGGACACGACTGAAGTGACTCAGCAGCAGCAAGTGGTACTGTGGCTGTGGACATGGGGAGATGGAAGCAACATTCTCGTTCTTTGAGGGGCCTATGACTAAGGCCAAGCATTGGCTTGGTAGTGCAGGGTGGAGCACTGGAAAGTGGAAGGTTTTGGGCCCTGATGATTTGGGTAGCATGGGCAAATAACTCACCTTTTTGAGCTTTTGTTTTTTTCATCTGCTGCTGCTGCTGCTAAGTCACTTCAGTTGTGTCCGACTCTGTGTGACCCCACAGATGGCAGCCCACCAGGCTCCCCCATCCCTGGGATTCTCCAGGCAAGAATACTGGAGTGGGTTGCCATTTCCTTCTCCAATGCATGAAAGAGAAAAGTGAAAGTGAAGTCGNGCAGCTGTCTCCTACACTGTTGGCTTCCCCATGCTGCTGCTGCTGAGTCACTTCAGTCGTGTCCGACTCGGTGTGACCTCACAGATGGCAGCCCACCAGGCTCCCCCATCCCTGGGATTCTCCAGGCAAGAATACTGGAGTGGGTTGCCATTTCCTTCTCCAATGCATGAAAGAGAAAAGTGAAAGTGAAGTCACTCTGTCCAACTCTTAGCGACCCCATGGACTGCAGCCCACCAGGCTTCCCCATACCCAAATAATAATACAACCTCAAGTTCCTCAGGAAAACGTATGCTCAATCCCAGTGACTTTGTGGGTTATTTTTATCATCATCATGAAGGATTATCATTTCTCTTATTCTTCCCGAGCTCAGCCTTTCTCAGAGCTGGCTTGCACATATTCCCTACGGACAGCTTCTCAAAGTCCCTGCCCAAGGCCAGCCCAACTTGTCCTCAACATTCCTTTCTTGGGGAGAGAGCCAGGTGCTCCTCACACTGCAGGGCCTCTTACCTCGTTCCCCGGCAGGTGCTCAGCGTGACACTGGACTGCTCCGCCTTCCTCACTGTCCCGTGGTAAAAGCAGTGATCCTAGCAAGGAGAGAGCGGCAGTCAGACCACAGGACACTACAAGTCAGCATGCTGTCAGAGACGACTGTACACCTGCCGTAACCTTAGATCTGCAAAGAGCCTTCCCAGCCACTGTTTCATTTGATCCTCATGACATTCCTGGGAGGAGGGACAGGGCGAAGGCCATCATCCCCGCTGAATCGATGAAGAAGCCAAGACTCAGAGGAGCACAGGGATTTGCTGACAGCCTCTCTGCTGGTTGGAGAGGCCAGGATTTCAGATCTCTTTCTATAACATGATGCTGGTCACAGGAGACACTGGCTTCCGAAAAGCTTGCCTCATCACTAGAGTCACCTCTGTGACTACCCACCATGAGAGCTGAACTGTGTCCCCACCAAAATTCACGTCTACCCACTCTGCATTTCCAGTGCAAGGAGTACTGGTTTGGTCCCTATCAGGGAACTAAGATCCCACAGGCCATGTGGTACCAACAAAAAAAAATCCATATCTACTCAAAACCTCAGAATGTGATGTTACTTGGAACAGTGTCTTTGCAGATGTAATTAACTCAAGATGAGGCAATACTGGACTAGAATCCTTATAAAAAGAGAAAAGGACACTGATACACGCACCAAGAAGAAGGCCATTTGAAGGTAGAGGCAGAGATTAGAGTGATGAAACTAGAAGCCAATGGGTGCCAAGTATGGCCAGGAGCCACTAGAAGCTGCAAGAGGCTATGAAGGATCCTTCCCTAGAGACTACAGTGAGAGCATGGCCTTGGTTTTGAACTTCCAGCCTTCAGAGATGTGAAAGAAGGCATTTCTAATTGTCTTAACCCTCCAAGTTTACAGCAGTTTGCTGCAGCAGCCCTAGGAAACTGATCACCCATCTTCCCTGCCTCCCTTGAATCCCCTGCACACCTGGACCAGACCTGATTTTGCACCTGTGTCCATGGACACTTGCAGGCCTGCTGCTGTGCTCTCACCAGGGTATATGTCACGGCCATCTGGTCTTCCCAACCCAGCTGGATTCCTCCTGGCTACACACGATGTGCCAGGCCCGGGGCTAGGCCCTAAGACACCACAGTGGGTAGAGTCCAGACTTCGTAGGACTTAACGTCTTGTGAGAGCCAGTTGTAGTTTAAAAGTTATACAGAGATACAGATCATAAAGAATGGCTTGAAATAAAGTTTGAGGTGTCAGCAGAATGTTTGATAAGGAGGGTAGCCAGAGTATTTATGAGGCAAAGCAGGACTCTGCTGAGAGCGATAAAGCGCTAAACCAGACAGACAGACACAAACCAGGGCTGTCCTCAGCAGACCTATGGGGGACAGATAACAAGGGACACGTTCCTGTAAACTCCGTCCCAAATAGGTCAAAAGAGATGAGCTGAAGCAAAGAGAAAAAAGGTGAAATCCCGAGCACAGTCTGGTTCTAAGGTCTTAAAAAGGACGTAAACTATGTAGTTGCAGATACGGAAGCCTTATCTTTCCCCACCAACGTCCTGTGAGCAAGGCCAATCAGAAATGTCTGGCATTCGCCCACGTAACAACAGTCTGAGTGAGCCATCACCAGGACCACACTTGACTGTGGTTGTTCCCTGGTCCCCAGCAGGCAGGCATGTGAACCAGGAGACAGCTAAGTAAGCCATTTGTCTACATTCTCCAGCTCCAGTACCACCCAGCTCTAGGTGTGACTGCAGTGTAACATGCTTTAAATATATAAAGGGTCCTCACACACATCACCGCGTGACATAAAATGCCTGCCATTTACTGTTATTAACAACAAGAGCTAACATCTACCCAGCTACTGCTCCTGGATAAACAACTTACATGGATTTTTTTTTCCCCTTTAATTTTGATCATAGTCTTATGAGGTAGATACTGTTATTCTCACTCTCAACCAAAGATGGAGAGGTTTCAAGTCATTCATAGGACCACAGTGCAAAGTGGAGATGCAAACCCCAGCAGCCTGATTTCAGGCTCCACGCTCGGCCTATCTTAGCAAAAGCAGACCCAGCAAAGTACATGGGCTTAATTTGTCAAAGCTCTATTGTTGGGTCTTCCCTGGAGATCCAGTGGCTAAGACTCCATACTCCCAAGGCAGGGAGGTCGGGGTTCAATATCTGATCAGGGAACTAGATCCCACATGCTGCAACTAAAGAGTTTCCATGTTGCAACTAAGACCCAGCACAGTCAAGTAAATATTTAAAAAAAAAAAAGAAAAGAAAAAAAAGCTCTATTATCTTCCAACACTGACCTAGACTGAGGTGTTAGTCTAAGCCTTGCTGCTGAGAGCAAGCAAAAAAGCATGCTCCTTTTTCCCATCTCCTCTCAATTGCCTCATCTATAAAATGTAGTGTTGGAAGAGATGCTTATAATTTCCCATAAAAATCAGTGATTCATCTTACCCTTCCATATCCCTGAGAGTCATATCTTACTTAGCATATCCAATTTTCAGATGAGGAAACTCAACATTAATATGGCTGAAAGGGTTTTTCAGGCCACACAGCTGGTTAAAGCCAAGACTAAAACCCTGGCTTCAGACCCCAAACTCTGCAACTTGTTCTACTGGAACACACCATTCCCCCAGTGACCTGACCTAGATCAGGGCTGGAACCCACAGGCCTGGCAATGTGCAGGATCAGGTTCCCAGAACTCCCACTATCCCCAGCCAAGTTTTGTGGGAGAGTGTGGTCTACAACACTTGGGTCAGCTGAAGCTAAGTGGTTTATTCCATTCCCATTTCTCTTTGGGTCTTCAGCTCCCATGTAAGAATACTGACTGGGAGCCCCCGGGGCTGGGTGGGGGCTCTGCAAGAGCCCAGGAGGACGGGATGTACTGAACAAGAAAACAGAGTCACCCCTACTTTAGCTGGGATGCACTCTGGTCAACGAGACCTTTGGGAAGGAGGGGCTGTCTGGGGGGGAGGGGAAGTTCTCGCTGCCCTCTGTTTGTCAAAGGCCCTCGCAGCATCTCTGCCCAATCCTGAGAGCACAAAGAACAAGTACATGAACACAACAACCATGAAGTCATCGCATTCCTCCTGTTTCTCAGCCTGAGGGGCCACCCTGAGGGGGCTTCCGTAGCAGGAAGCATGAGCTCATGGCAAACTCATGCACTGAGACCCATTCTTCGGCTCTGGGTACAGAATTGCAAGAGTCCAACCCAGAGGAGGGTGCTTTGTGAGGTCTTGCTGGCGAGGGGCTTCCGAGGCTTGTGTGGCCCCTCCCATCTCGCTGGAGACCGAGAACCGAAGTCCGAAGGGAGAAGTTTCAACCAGGGGCCACGAAAAAAAGGTGTGGAGCCACAGCTGGCCAGCTCCCCTGGAGGTGAGAGGACGCGAGCTACTTTGCTGCAGGCACTGGCCACTCCCTCCCCATCCAGGAAGGTCTCAGTGAAGAAGGCAGCACTGATCCTCCTTACTTCAGACCTCACAGACCCCACCGAAACCTAACTGTCCTGTGTCCCTCTCCTCACTCAAGGGTGATGTGATCAACTCACCTGTGCTGTTAACAACTGACAGTGGCTGTCATTGTCTTCTAGGCTATTCTAAAGACTGGCAGGGCTATTTTAAAGACAGGGTCATGCGGGAATCTCGGGTTCCACAGGAAGCTGTTGGAGGGGCACTGAGGCACTGTGCTGCCTACACAGCACACCTCTCAGGTTTGCACCTATGAAAGCCCATGATGCCCGACCTCAGAGGCAAAAGACACTGCTCCTCCTGCCTGCATCCATCTTCCCTTCTCCTTCACCCCTGCTCTTTGCCATAGAGTTTGAGAGTCTAAGTTGCTTCAGTCGTGTCTGACTCTTTTGTGACCTTACGGACTGTAGCCTGCCAGGCTCCTCTATTCATGGGATTCTCCAGGCAAGAATAGAGTCTGAGAAGGATCACTCAAATCTAGAATTTTTCAACTTGGGCACCACTGACACTTGAGACAGGATAACTGCTGTGGAGGGATGCCTGTGCACTGGAGGGTAACTGGCACATCCCTGGCCCCTAACCACCAGACAGNTTTTTTTTTTTTTTTTCTTAATGTCTCTTTCTGTACGCTGCCTTTGAAATTGCATTTCAATATTTTGAAGGCTGCTAGGTGGTACTGGGAGAAGGAAATGGCAACCCACTCCAGTGTTCTTGCCTGGAGAATCCCAGGGATTGGGGAGCCTGGTGGGCTGCCGTCTATGGGGTCGCACAGAGTCGGACACGACTGAAGTGACTCAGCAGCAGCAAGTGGTACTGTGGCTGTGGACATGGGGAGATGGAAGCAACATTCTCGTTCTTTGAGGGGCCTATGACTAAGGCCAAGCATTGGCTTGGTAGTGCAGGGTGGAGCACTGGAAAGTGGAAGGTTTTGGGCCCTGATGATTTGGGTAGCATGGGCAAATAACTCACCTTTTTGAGCTTTTGTTTTTTTCATCTGCTGCTGCTGCTGCTAAGTCACTTCAGTTGTGTTCGACTCTGTGTGACCCCACAGATGGCAGCCCACCAGGCTCCCCCATCCCTGGGATTCTCCAGGCAAGAATACTGGAGTGGGTTGCCATTTCCTTCTCCAATGCATGCAAGAGAAAAGTGAAAGTGAAGTCGCTCAGTCTGTCCGACTGTTAGCGACCCCATGGACTGCAGCCCACCAGGCTACTCCGTCCATTGGATTTTCCAGGCAAGAGTACTGGGGTGGGGTGCCATTTCATCTGCTAAATGGGTGTATTATTTCTGCATGAAGTTTGATGAAGATTAAATGATACACAGATGAAGAAACCCAGTGAGGTTCAGTAGCTTTCTTAAGGTCACACAGACATGAAATAATCCAAGTAAGCTGATTTTTTTCTTTTGGCTGGTTGACATTCTCTGGTTGGGATGCATCTTTCTAAAAGGGGTTCGAGAAAGGAGATTCTGGTTAGGGTGCTGGTGTTGAAAGGGATGAATTCCTGAGAACCACATTCCTCCTCTCTGAACATGTACCAGCACTCACACGGCTCTGGCCTAGAATTTTGGCAGAGGAGATTGGGGGCAACTGAATCTCTGTGGATTTATCTGCAGCACATTAATTTCCCTCCTCGCTCTCCAACACACTAATTTCCCATCCCGCAATGATGGAAAAACAACAAAATAATTCTTTAACCTCAGTTACAGTACTTGAGGGGTTTCCCTGATGGTGCAGTGGTAAAGAATCTACCTGCCAATGTAGAAGATGCGGGTTCAGTCACTGAGTTGGGAAGATACCCTGGCAACCCACTCCAGTGCTCTTGCCTTTGAAAATACAATGGACAGAGGAGTCTGGCTACAGTTCATGGGGTCACAAGAAAGTTGGACATGACTCAGTGACTGAGCGCATGCACACACACATGCAGTACTTGAGAGTCCTCTGTATGAAATTTGGGCTGATGTGAATTTCAAGTGATTATACATTTAGTCTTTTAAAAAGCCCACTGTAGACAAATGGGTAACAGCTAGTAGCCTGTTGCAATGTTAAAAAAAATACTGTTTTGAAAAAGACAACCCAAGTCTTAAAGTGACAGATTTGAAGAAACTATCTCACAAGGTTATTATCAAGCTGGTTGCTTAGCTGTTCATTAGAAGGCAAAGGAAATAGCTACAGATTGGAGAGTACATAATATTTGCAAGAACCCAGGTGGCGCTAGTGGTAAAGAACCCACCTGCCAATGCAGGAGACATAGGAGATGTAGGTTGGATCCCTGGGTTGGGCAGATACCCTGGAGGAGGGCATGGCAACCCACTCCAGTATTCTTGCCTGGAAAATACCCTGGACAGAGGAGCCTGGTGGGCTACAGTCCATGGGGTCGCAAAGAGTCAGACGTGACTGAAGTGACTTAGCACGCATGCAATGAAAAAAAGGAATAGTGAATACATGAAATAAATGAAAAAAAGGGGATACTGATAAAACCGAATGAGGCAATATCTATCCCTTCAACCTCAACTAGAATTCTGACACTTGAGCAACACAGGTTTGAATCGCTCAGGTCCACTTTTATAGAGAGATTTTCACTAGTAAATACTGAAGGGCTATGATCTGCCATTGGTTGAATCCGTGATTGCGGATCTGGTGTGTATAGGGCCGACTATACGTTGCATGGCTTTTCACCTTGGCCAGATGTCAGCACCCCTAGCCCCCAGCTTGTTCAGGGGTCACGTGCATATATTTCACTCCATTTGGGAAGCAACCCATGGTGGCACAAGTCCTGTTTACTTCCCAGTTCTGGAGAAAACAGGAATAGCTGTAGGATAGTCAAAATGCAATATTTTCACATGGGGATTCCGATGAAGAAGAACGTGACTTGAACTTTCTGTGAGATACCAGAATTAAGCTAAATGTGCAAGAATTTTTGAAGCTGAGAAAGATTGATTTTGTTTAGCATTATTTTCTCAGAATATCCACAGCTTCTGATTTTCCATAAAGCACCCGTGTCAAGGGATAATTTATTCTCTTATTACTATAGGCTGCAACACAGCAGGAGCTAGCAGAAAACAATAAGAAGCCTTTTGTCAGTAGCTAGAGCTGTGTCTTGTTTGAATCACTTGCCTAGGGCTTTAAAGGGTCGGTAGCTCCATCAACACCTATTAAGCTTTCACTGTGTGCAGTGCATCAAGTCAGATGAATCAAATATGCAGAGAAAGACATTGAAATGGATTCTTGCCCTCCAGAAGCCATCTACATTAAAAAAGAGAAAAAAATGATGCCCAATGAATGAGTGCTCTAGGGAGTGTTTCTTACAGGCATTGAGCAGTGAGTAGAATTTCATTCATTCATTCTTTCAGACCGGTGCTCCTGCATACCTGGTGCTCTTCTAGGCTGGTGGAGTCTTAGAATGACAAGCTCTCCTCTTAGGCGAATTCACAGACAGGACAAGGTTGTTTGTTCTAGTTGAAAAGTTAGACCTAATCAGGGTTCCTAGTTGGCTGGTTCATAATCAGAGGGGGCTAAAGGTGGAAAGGCAGGAGAAAGCCTTTCAGGCCTGGTCCAAGGGTTTCTTCATTTTCCCTGGCAAAGGGGAGGTGATGGAGGCAGGAGAGATGTCAGCTGTAGGGAGAGTGTTTGAAGATCAGTCTGGCCAGGGAGAGCTTGAATTGGAATGACTTAGGGAAGTTGGGGCTGGGGCAGATCAAGGCTGGGAAGCCGGAGGATGCTTTTGGAGACAGCAGGCTTGAGGTCAGAGGTGGCACTGAGAAGCGGAAGAACTGGATGGGCATTAGACACAAGGAAACAGAGCCGTTGGTCATGCTGGGAATTAGAATCAAGTTGAAGACTAAGCTGCACTGATCCTCTTTCTCCTCAGGCCTTGAGAATCACTCCTGCCTTAGGCCTCATGACTGCCAGGAGGTGCCAGGCATGGTTGGCAGATGTTTTATGGTTTACTTTCTAGTCAGTATCAAGGAAAGTGTTGGAATCAGTCTGAGTTTGAGAGAATCAGGTCTCCTCTCCAAGTGCCTCTAGTTCTGGATCGTCTGACAGTCACAAGACCAGAGGTTTTCAGGCTTTGTGAAGCAAGGGAAATCCTAGGTAGCTTCCCCCTTTCACCCTCTCCAAAGGATGGTGCTGCAAGAAACAGCTACCCCTTTTACTCTGTGTGAATGGAGACTAAATGGGGATTTCACAGTTAACTCTGAATTCCTTGATTTCAGGTATCCACAGTGGGGGTGCTGTGTGTGGCGCACACAGAGGTGAAAGGAATAGATGGGTTTCCATTCTCATGACTCTGGTCCTGTGAAGAAGGAGACTTGACTAGTAGTCACACTCAACCATATGTGATTAGAAGTTGTAAAAAGCCCAACAGAGGGCACGTTGAAGGGGTCCAGCATAGAAGAGGACTTCCTTCAGATTGAGTGAAAGTGGGAAGGGCTCATCCCTTGGGCCTGAGACCAGCCAGCATGGGTGGAGCTCAGTGCGTGATGGGGAGGAATGGTCTCACTTTGTTCACTGACTCCATGGGTAGCAGCCGCTATTATCTCCCTCTGCCTAGACTTACCTTGTAGCCTCCTAGCTGGTCTTCCAGCTTTCACCTTATCCTGTCTCCCTCACTTCAAGTCACTCCCTCCTTCCATCCCCCAGCAAACTCTTTTCTGCACAGAACACTGGTGATTCTTTATAGAATGACTCACATCATGTCAATCCTCGAGCCTCAGCTCATCAACAGTACAGAATTTTCCTGTGGCCGCTGTGGCCCACATTACTGCCCTGGCACCCACCCACTTGGACCTCGCCTCCCAGACCTCCTTCCTCACTTTGCCCCTCTTGCTCATTCCGCTTTAGGTCCACTGGCCTTGCTGCAGCTTGAGCCGCACTTGTCTCAGGGCTTTTACACTGGCCTTTCTCTCTTTCAACAAATGTTTGCTCCTTGATTTCGCTCAGGTATTTGCTCAAATGTTTTCCTTCTCTGCAGAGGTGCCTTCTCTTTATAGATAGTATTTTTTTCACCTGCTTTAGGCTTTTTCCCAGCACTTTTTACTATATGACATTATGTTCTATACTTTTTGCTAATCTTTCTCACCAAATGAAAGCCATAGGAAGGTCAAGGTCCTTCAAGGTCAGGGTCCACAGTCAATGTCCTTGTTGTGTCCACTGATCTCTCCCTAGCACCTGGACTAATACCTTGTACATAATAGATGTTTACTAAATATTCATGAAGGAATCACCATTCATGCTGGAGAAGTAGGCCAGTTAAGAAGACTGGGAGCCTTTTGAGACTTACAGGATTTTGTACTTTATCCTAAGGGCAGTGAGACCCTTTTAAGGGTTTGAAGCATGGAAGTGACAAGGTAAATTTCAGAGGTAGAGTTCAGGAGATGTGTTTGGCTTGCAAATGGGAGGTGAGGGAGAAGGAGGTGCCAGGCACAACTACAGATTCTTAAGAGAAACAGGATGGGTGGAGGTGGCATGTGCTGAGAGGTGTGATTTGGGGAGGGGAGTCTGGATATAACACAAGGGCTTGAGTTTCCATGAGATGCCTGGGACACCTGTGGGGGTTGGGGGGTGGCAATAAGGCGCTGGATGTGCAGGACTGAAGCGCCACCAGAGGGCAATTATGCTGCTCCTTAGAGAGGGATTGCGGCTGCACATCCCACCTCATGGGCTGAACACCAAGGCTGTGCTTCTTGTTTGCGGTAATGAAAAGTCTGTTGCTTCAGAGATTTTAAGTCTTTCACAGGTCACAAGTAGCCATCTTTCTTCCTTGAAGGTGAGGTAGGGACCCTTGTCTTTTTTTTTTTTTTTTTTACCGATTTCCTGTTAATGAACTGGCTGCTCCCTCAAGACTGACTTGATGACCTTGGACAGGTGAAGCTTTTCGAGGTCCAGTTTCCCATTCTGTAAAAGACCCATGATAACCATTATCCCCTGAGGGTTTGGTGAGAAGTAGATGAGATAATGCAAGTAAAACATAGGGCAGGGAGCATAATCAATACCCATTATTTTTATTTTTATGGATAGCTAGGCATCTTTAGCTTGCTCTCACCTTCTCACTTCCTCCCCTAACATCACAGAGAACTCACCCATTCCAGACTCCCAGTTCCCAGGAAGTCTGAGCCTGGTGCCCCTGCCCATTCACGATTATTCCTCCCTTGAATGGCTGTGTGTCTCTTTTCAGGATATTAACCAGAAACTCCAGGAGGACAACCAGGAACTGAGGGACCTCTGCTGTTTCCTGGATGATGACCGGCAGAAGGGCAAGAGGGTGTCCCGGGAGTGGCAGAGACTGGGCCGGTATACAGCAGGGGTGATGCACAAGGAAGTGGCCTTATACCTGCAGAAGCTGAAGGAGCTGGAGGTGAAGCAGGAGGAGGTGGTGAAGGAGAACATGGAGCTCAAGGAGCTGTGTGTGCTGCTGGACGAGGAGAAGGGCACGGGCTGCGCGGGCAGCCGCTGCTCCATCGACAGCCAGGCCAGCCTGTGCCAGCTCTCCGCCACCACAGCGCCCTACGTGCGGGACGTGGGCGACGGCAGCAGCACCTCGAGCACGGGCAGCACCGACAGCCCCGACCACAAGCATCACGCGAGCGGCGGCAGCCCCGAGCACCTGCAGAAGCCCCGGGCGGAGGGCAGCCCCGAGCACTCCAAGCACGGGAGCGCCAGCCCCGAGCACCTGCAGAAAGCTAGGGCCTCCGGGACCCCAGAGCACCCCAAAGCTCTCAAAGGCCCCAGCCCCGAGCACCACAAACCCTTGTGCAAGGGCAGTCCAGAACAGCAGAGGCACCCACACGCAGGGAACAGCCCGGAAACGCTGCCCAAGCACGTGCTGAGCGGGAGCCCCGAACACTTCCAGAAGCACAGGCCCGGGGGCAGCCCCGAGCACACCAGGCACAGCGGAGGGAGCCCCGAGCATCTGCAGAAACACGCCCTCGGTGGGAGCCTGGAGCACCTCCCCAGGGTCAGGGGCACCAGCCCCGAGCACCTCAAACAGCATTTCGGAGGGAGCCCTGATCACAAACACGTGGGTGGAGGAGGCGGCAGCAGCGGCAGCAGCAGCAGGGAGGGCACCCTCCGAAGGCAGGCGCAAGAGGATGTGTCAGCCCATCACCGGAATGTCTACAGTGGCATGAACGGTGGGTCAGTACGTGCTGCGGAACTGGGGCGACTCTGTAGACAGTTAAGATGATGAAAGGCTTGCCAGCCACGTAAGAAAGTGCAGGTGCCAGCAGGCGCTGGCCTGGAGGTGGGTGGGGAAGGGCAGCATACGTTTGCCCCCAAATTACGATGTTTGTTACTCCCCCTCCATTTGTCCTAGTTTTATGCACTTGTCAGGTAGCCTGGAGAATGTTGGGGAGGAGGGGGCAGGGGAAGGAGAGGAAAACAATAATTCTGTGGGACCCTGAGTAGTTAGGATGAGATCTTGGTCATTGAAGATAAAAATAGAACCAATCTTAAGATTGCTGTATCTTGAACATTTTCCTAGTTGCGTATAGTTTCTACAGGGCTCTGCTGAGACAGGTGACCAAAGCTTTTTGAATCCAGTTAACAGCTATGTGCAGGAGGAAATAAGTATTATGAAAAACAATAACACTAAAGAACTCGGGCGTCCTTAAATGGCTTGAAACTGGGTTGCCACGCGCCTGTAAACATGTCTTACATTACCTTGAGGATGTTTTGCATTGTGTTGTGGACTTTAACAGGAACCTGTGACTTTTCTTTCCATCTGGAGTGCGTCAAATGGTTTCCTTCCCAGTTCAGTCAAAACCCACCCAATCCTCTCACCAAAGTTCCTCAAACGTATTCTGAGTAGCATGCTCTTTTACATAGTGAGTCGTCTTTCTGGTTGTTTATATGTCCCCTTTAAAATGTACAGATGTGTTTGGACATTCTTTTGCTTTCCAAAACTTAACAGCTACTATATTTGCTAAAGCAGCCCTAAACCTGACTCCAAACCTTTTGGAAGAGGTTTAATTTTCTGCATCTTGGTTCTGAAACCACTTTGAACTCGAGAGAAAATAGTTTTCTGTTTTTTTAAAAAAAATTCCTCACAGTTCTTTTATGTTACATGTGGCTGAGTTAGAACTAAAACGACTGATTTTATGAAGTGGAGTTTTGCATCCAAAAAATTTCAGTATCTGAGGTTTTTCACTTTATTTGAAAGCTGCCCCAGAGTCTGTGTGCAGTCAGCTCTGAGCAGTGGTCGAGGCCACCAATTTTAGCAATGACACACAGGGGTAAATTTTCAATATTATACTTGGGGATTTACCTGTTGGATTTCATTTCATCCTAATCTCATAGTGCTGAAAATTGACTCCTGAAGCTTTGCTTCTAATACATCCAATATTTTAAGCACAGATTTGGAACTGGAAAGAGCAGGAAAGGGCGGATGCTGTTGCTTTCTCGGCTGTGTGTGCTGGGAGGTGGAAACCAGGAGAAGCCAATTCCCTGTTGTGTTGAGGCCACCGCCTGGCTGGCAGGGGCTTTTGCTTTGCTGATGGCGCCCTCCCTTGCGCTTGCTCTTTCTTGGGGAGGTGGAGGAGTGGCCTGATTGCAGGGCAGCCTCAGCTGTGTAGTTCTCGCAAGAGATGAAAGTCTTTTAAAAGATATTTTGGTTGTGTTGCTGTCACAGAATCTACGTATCATCAGCCATGAAACTTGACTTCGGGGGTAACGGGTTAATGGGAAGGTAAAGTTGATGACTTCCATTTCTTGATTATTTTTTAACTAGCATGACAAGTAAATGTGCACACTATTTTGAGGAAATTTTGTATCTTGAACCAAAATAAAGATTAGTTAAGGGCAGGTGGTTCACTTACAAAACAATTCTTCTTGCAAAAGTACTTATTTAAATAAAGAACTTCTCTAATTACGATTTAACTTACCAGAAGGGATTTTAGGTGCAATTTTTAATCAATTTGTGCTAAGTAAGGTCTGTCTCTAGACTGGGAGGACATTACATCATGGAATCTTATTGCCTGAGTTCAGACAAATTTCAAAGGAAAATTATTAAATTTTTTTAAAAATTTAGTTAAAAATCTGATGTAACATAGATGTATTCTTTAGAATGAAACCATAGCTTCTTGTTTACTTCAGGTTTTCTCTTTCAAAAGTGACAAATCTTCTGACAGTTGATATCCTCACCAAAGTGTATTTGTAGTCCATTTGCATTGCATTTTTATTTCAGTAATTAATTGGAAAATGAAGAGGCACGATGAGATGTTTATGGATCATCAGCCTGGAAACTTGGGCACTAGTAGCTTGTGTTTATCCTGCTGTTACAAATTAATTTTTTATATGGATGGTAAAACATGACTTTTCAAATTTTTAAATCCCCACACACTTTAGTTGAATTACTGGCTTATAAACAGATAAGAATCAGGAGCGAGGTAAATCCCAAATTGCAAATTTGCTGAGTCATTTACAGAGTCCTTCAGTGTGGGGTTGGAGTGATGGGTGTTTTGGATGAGCATTTAAATGTTTTTGCTTGAACACGAAGCAGGTGAAAGTTGTGAGGGAGTCGTCTTGTGTGATTTGGCAGGTGTAGCGGCACTCCCGACTCATAGATCTACTGGTAAGCCATCCCTAGTTGTGACGATTATATCTCCAGACGGCTGTCAAAGTTTCCTGGGGTAGTGAGACGGCAAAATTGCCCCTGGTTCAAAATCACTGCTTTCAAGCAGCGTTTTTCAGTTTGGCTGTAGGCTAAAATCAGTGCGCTGACTTTGTAAAAACACTGATGCGTGGACCCCGCATTCTGATGAACACTGATTTGTTCTGGCACTGTCCTGTGGGCACATTGCAAAAAAGAACCCTTCAGGTGATTCTAATAAGCAGACCAGGTGGAAGCCCCTAGCCAAGGTGCATGGTTGTTGGATAAGCTAGGTTGGTGTGAGTGAAGCTCTTAAACACCTAGGCAGCCTGGGAAGAAGGAAGTTCTTTCCTTTGCTGAACTCCACAACTGAGAGGACTGATCACAGCAGCTACTGGAAACCTGCACCCCTCACAACCCCAGCCCGAGGCTATCTTTGGGGGTGTGGGTTAAAAATTTGAGTTTTTGGTGGGTGGGATTATTAGGTTAATTTGGGGAAGCTCTGACATATGAATGATTTAAGGCTANACAGCTACTATATTTGCTAAAGCAGCCCTAAACCTGACTCCAAACCTTTTGGAAGAGGTTTAATTTTCTGCATCTTGGTTCTGAAACCACTTTGAACTCGAGAGAAAATAGTTTTCTGTTTTTTTAAAAAAATTCCTCACAGTTCTTTTATGTTACATGTGGCTGAGTTAGAACTAAAACGACTGATTTTATGAAGTGCAGTTTTGCATCCAAAAAATTTCAGTATCTGAGGTTTTTCACTTTATTTGAAAGCTGCCCCAGAGTCTGTGTGCAGTCAGCTCTGAGCAGTGGTCGAGGCCACCAATTTTAGCAATGACACACAGGGGTAAATTTTCAATATTATACTTGGGGATTTACCTGTTGGATTTCATTTCATCCTAATCTCATAGTGCTGAAAATTGACTCCTGAAGCTTTGCTTCTAATACATCCAATATTTTAAGCACAGATTTGGAACTGGAAAGAGCAGGAAAGGGCGGATGCTGTTGCTTTCTCGGCTGTGTGTGCTGGGAGGTGGAAACCAGGAGAAGCCAATTCCCTGTTGTGTTGAGGCCACCGCCTGGCTGGCAGGGGCTTTTGCTTTGCTGATGGCGCCCTCCCTTGCGCTTGCTCTTTCTTGGGGAGGTGGAGGAGTGGCCTGATTGCAGGGCAGCCTCAGCTGTGTAGTTCTCGCAAGAGATGAAAGTCTTTTAAAAGATATTTTGGTTGTGTTGCTGTCACAGAATCTACGTATCATCAGCCATGAAACTTGACTTCGGGGGTAACGGGTTAATGGGAAGGTAAAGTTGATGACTTCCATTTCTTGATTATTTTTTAACTAGCATGACAAGTAAATGTGCACACTATTTTGAGGAAATTTTGTATCTTGAACCAAAATAAAGATTAGTTAAGGGCAGGTGGTTCACTTACAAAACAATTCTTCTTGCAAAAGTACTTATTTAAATAAAGAACTTCTCTAATTACGATTTAACTTACCAGAAGGGATTTTAGGTGCAATTTTTAATCAATTTGTGCTAAGTAAGGTCTGTCTCTAGACTGGGAGGACATTACATCATGGAATCTTATTGCCTGAGTTCAGACAAATTTCAAAGGAAAATTATTAAATTTTTTTAAAAATTTAGTTAAAAATCTGATGTAACATAGATGTATTCTTTAGAATGAAACCATAGCTTCTTGTTTACTTCAGGTTTTCTCTTTCAAAAGTGACAAATCTTCTGACAGTTGATATCCTCACCAAAGTGTATTTGTAGTCCATTTGCATTGCATTTTTATTTCAGTAATTAATTGGAAAATGAAGAGGCACGATGAGATGTTTATGGATCATCAGCCTGGAAACTTGGGCACTAGTAGCTTGTGTTTATCCTGCTGTTACAAATTAATTTTTTATATGGATGGTAAAACATGACTTTTCAAATTTTTAAATCCCCACACACTTTAGTTGAATTACTGGCTTATAAACAGATAAGAATCAGGAGCGAGGTAAATCCCAAATTGCAAATTTGCTGAGTCATTTACAGAGTCCTTCAGTGTGGGGTTGGAGTGATGGGTGTTTTGGATGAGCATTTAAATGTTTTTGCTTGAACACGAAGCAGGTGAAAGTTGTGAGGTAGTCGTCTTGTGTGATTTGGCAGGCGTAGCGGCACTCCCGACTCATAGATCTACTGGTAAGCCATCCCTAGTTGTGACGATTATATCTCCAGACGGCTGTCAAAGTTTCCTGGGGTAGTGAGACGGCAAAATTGCCCCTGGTTCAAAATCACTGCTTTCAAGCAGCGTTTTTCAGTTTGGCTGTAGGCTAAAATCAGTGCGCTGACTTTGTAAAAACACTGATGCGTGGACCCCGCATTCTGATGAACACTGATTTGTTCTGGCACTGTCCTGTGGGCACATTGCAAAAAAGAACCCTTCAGGTGATTCTAATAAGCAGACCAGGTGGAAGCCCCTAGCCAAGGTGCATGGTTGTTGGATAAGCTAGGTTGGTGTGAGTGAAGCTCTTAAACACCTAGGCAGCCTGGGAAGAAGGAAGTTCTTTCCTTTGCTGAACTCCACAACTGAGAGGACTGATCACAGCAGCTACTGGAAACCTGCACCCCTCACAACCCCAGCCCGAGGCTATCTTTGGGGGTGTGGGTTAAAAATTTGAGTTTTTGGTGGGTGGGATTATTAGGTTAATTTGGGGAAGCTCTGACATATGAATGATTTAAGGCTAAGTTTTAAGGCCTTCAAATCAAGATAAAGGAGCATGGGGGTTTCTAACTTATTTCCAGTGGATGCTTACGGTGCATGTAGATCACATGGCATCAGCCATCCTAATGGCTTTTTCCCATAAGAAAACCCCGCATCTCAGTTTATAGGTTTTACCTTGAGTTTTAAGATTGCTTCTAATTCCCTGTTGAGGTTACTAATGAGTAGATGAAAGATGCTGATAACACAAAAATGGCCTTGTCTGTTAGGAATGAGATAACCTGTGTGTGGAAGAGCCCAGCAGGGTTTCTCTGAAGCAAGATTGACTGTGAGTTCAGTAGTGGTACATTACAGCATGAGTGATCGCTCTCATTCATCTTCTGTTTTTGCTTAGAAAAAGTCAGACCACCACTTACGAATGCATTGGACAATAGAAATTGACTGTCTCTTGGGAGAAAAATGTCAGCAGTTACAGTTACAGAATTACTACAGAGCTGATTTTAAACTGAGGTTCTCTGAGTATATTTTCTATTGTGTGAGCTGACACAAGACGGTTAAAGACCTCGATAGTAGTTTTTGATCTTCAGGCTTTAGTATGGTAATTTGGTAGCCTTATATACACTTTGATAGGACATCAATTTTAAGAAATTTTGAAAAATATAATCGATTATACTCTACCTGTTTGTTCAAAGCATGTTGCATTTATCTTAAGAATAAATTTGATTTAATGATATCAGTCAGTTCAGTTCAGTCGCTCAGTTGTGTCCGACTCTTTGTGACCCCATAGACCACAGCATGCCAGGCCTCCCTGTCCATCACCAACTCCCAGAGCCCCCCCAAACCCGTGTCCATTGAGTCGGTGATGCCATCCAACCATCTCATCCTCTGTCATCCCCTTTTCCTCCTGCCCTCAATCTTTCCCAGCATCATAGTCTTTTCCAGTGAGTCAGCTCTTTGCATCAGGTGGCCAAAGTACTGGAGTTTCAGCTTCAGCATCAGTCCTTCCAGTGAACACCCAGGACTGATCTCCTTTAGGATGGATTAGTTGGATCTCCTTGCAGTTCAAGGGATTCTCAAGAGTCTTCTCCAACACCACAGTTCAAAAGCATCAGTTCTTTGGCGCTCAGCTTTCTTTATAGTCCAACTCTCACATCCATACATGACTACTGGAAAAACCATAGCTTTGACTAGACGGACCTTTATTGGCAAAGTAATATCTCTGCTTCTGAATATGCTGTCTATGTTGGTCATAACTTTTCTTCCAAGGAGTAAGCGTCTTTTAATTTCATGGCTGCAGTCACCATCTGCAGTGATTTAGGAGCCCCCCAAAATAAAGTCTGCCACTGTTTCCACTGTTTCCCCATCTATTTCCCATGAAGTGATGGGACCAGATGCCATGATCTTCGTTTTCTGAGTGTTGAGCTTTAAGACAACATTTCCACTCTCCTCTTTCACTTTCATCAAGAGGTACTTTATTTCTTCTTAACTTTCTGCCATAAGGGTGGTGTCATCTGTGTATCTGAGGTTATTGATGTTTCTCCCAGCAATCTTGATTCCAGCTTGTGCTTCCTCCAGCCCAGTGTTTCTCATGATGTTCTCTGCATATTAAGTTAAATAAGCAGGGTGACAATATACAGCCTTGACGTACTCCTTTTCCTATTCGGTACCAGTCTGTTGTTCCATGTCCAATTCTGACTGCTGCTTCCTGACCTGCATACAGATTTCTCAAGAGGCAGGTCAGGTGGTTTGGTATGTCCATCTCTTTCAGAATTTTCCACAGTTTATTGTGATCCACACAGTCAAAGGCTTTGGCATAATCGATAAAGCAGAAATCGACGTTTTTCTGGAACTCTTGCTTTTTCAATGATCCAGCAGATGTTGGTAATTTGATCTCTGGTTCCTCTGCCTTTTCTAAAACCAGCTTGAACATCTGGAAGTTCACGGTTCATGTGTTGCTGAAGCCTGGCTTGGAGAATTTTAAACATTACTAGCGTGTGAGATGAGTGCAATTGTGCAGTAGTTTGAGCATTCTTTGGCATTGCCTTTCTTTAGAATTGGAATGAAAACTGACCTTTTCCAGTCTCGTGGCCACTGCTGAGTTTTCCAAATTTGCTGGCATATTGAGTGCAGCACTTTCACAGTGTTCTCTTTCAGGATTTGTAATAGCTCAACTGGAATTCCATCACGTCCACTAGCTTTGTTTGTAGTGATAATTTCTAAGGCCCACTTGACTTCACATTCCAGGATGTCTGGCTCTAGGTGAGTGATCACACCATCATGATTATCTGGGTCGTGAAAATCTTTTTTGTAGAGGTCTTCTGTGTAATCTTGCCACTTCTTCTTAATATCTTCTGCTTCTGTTAGGTCCATACCATTTCTGTCCTTTATTGAGCCCATCTTTGCATGAAATGTTCCCTTGGTATCTCTAATTTTCTTGAAGAGATCTTTGGTCTTTCCCATTCTGTTGTTTTCCTCTATTTCTTTGCATTGATTGCTGAGGAAAGCTTTCTTTTCTCTCCTTGCTATTCTTTGGAACTCTGCATTCATATCTTTCCTTTTCTCCTTTGCTTTTCACTTCCTGTGTTTTCACAGCTATTTGTAAGGCCTCCTCAGAGAGCCATTTTGCTTTTTTGCATTTCTTTTCCATGGGGATGGTCTTGATCCCTGTCTCCTGTACAGTGTCGTGAACCTCCATCCATAGTTCATCAGGCACTCTGTCTATCAGATCTAGTCCCTTAAATCTATCTACACTTCCACTGTATAGTCATAAGGGATTTGATTTAGGTCATACCTGAATGGTCTAGTGGTTTTCTCCACTTTCTTCAATTTAAGTCTGAATTTGGCAATAAGGAGTTCATGATCTGAGCCACAGTCAGCTCCTGGTTTTGTTTTTGCTGAATGTATAGAGCTTCTCCATCTTTGGCTGCAAAGAATATAATCAATCTGATTTCGGTGTAAACCATCTGGTGATGTCCATGTGTACAGTGTTCTCTTGTGTTGTTGGAAGAGGGTGTTTGGTATGACCAGTGCATTCTCTTGGCAGAACTCTGTTAGCCTCTGCTCTGCTTCATTCTGTACTCCAAGGCCAAATTTGCCTGTTACTCCAGGTGTTTCTTTACTTCCTACTTTTGCATTTCAGTCCCCTATAGAATGTGGGAGACCTGAGTTCAATCCCTGGGTTGGGAAGATCCCCTGGAGAAGGAAATGGCAATCCACTCCAGTGCTGGAAAATCCCATGGACAGAGGAGCCTGGTAGGCTACAGTCCATGGGGTTGCAAAGAGTCGGACACAACTGAGTGACTTCACTTCATAATGAAATAGACATTTTTTTGGGTGTTTGTTCTATTCGATGATATAGAATGCTTAATATTGGAAGTATAGTTTAAGATATTGCAAAATATCTGAGGGGCAAACTATTATTGGAAAACCTAGATGGCTTACAGAGGTAATTTTTAGTAGAATGTAAGGTTTTCAGCTGAACTGGCAATAATAGCACAAAGCTACAAACACTCTTGAATTCTTGGGGACCATTTTAATCTTCTAAAGAGATTATCCTTATCATCTATATGCTCTCTGTGTATGTGTGTGTATATATATATTTCAGTAACTTTAATATTATGTCTAAATAATGCCAGCCATTCAGCTGATTGATTCTGTTTAGCAAACATCTGCAAATGCATTTGGGTTCAGTCACATAAGCTGTGAAGCTGAAGACGAATTACCTTTAGCTGATCATGTTTGTGCTCTTTAGACCTAGTTGAAATCAATTAAACATTTGTAGTTTGGGGTCCATTGCAACTTTTCAGAAGATATGCACAGTAGGAAAATACCCTTGAGTTAGTAATGCTTTTATCTTTTTAACTGAAATGATTCAGAAAAAGCCTAACTTACAACAAAATTACGATGACTATTCCATTTCATCTGAGAAGTCATTTTCACAAGTGTCAAATGAATAAGACAGAGTGATTGCTATAAGGCTCTACATTTACTCATAGTAATGATAGATTATTCTGGAGACGTCAGTGTGGGGATCATATTAGTTAAGCTCCACTGCTTAAAGTTAAGAATGTGAAGGCAAACCTTGCAAAAACTGGGAAAAAAAAAAAAAAAAAAAATTTTTGCTTGTGTAGCTCCAGTGGGCTAGTGTGTGCTGAAGTCTCCTGGAGGAGGGCGTGGGAAACCACTCCACTATTCTTGCCTGGAGAATCTCATGGATTGAGAAGCCTGTGTGTCTCCAGAGGTGGCCACAGTCCATAGGGTCAAAGAGTCGGGCGTGACTGAAGCAACTTAGCATGTACACACGTGCTGAAGTCTATGGCCCTAGGCTCTGAAATTTCTCGTTTTAGCCACTCCTGATATTTAGAAACTCTGAAGCTGGATAGAGCTGTGAGTCCCTATGTTAGATGGCTCTTTATTTGTTTTTTTCCAATATCTACTTTTAATAGAATTTCAGTTACTCTAGTAGCAGCATGATGTCAGCAGTATTCCTTGCTGCCCTTACCTGGCCTGATTTTAACTCATTTTCTCACTGTTCCTAAATTCTGCTCTGCTCTAAGTGACCTTGGAGTATCCTTCTGTGAGTAAAGTGCATGGACTTTAGTGCATGATCCATGTGTCATGCATTTATCAGTTATTTGGGCTGAAAAAGTAAGTTTTTGCTTGTTTTCTGGGTCTATGTTTCAGATAATTGAAGTATTTCTGTAATACAGGGGTCCCCCTACCTTTCAAAAATTTGCTCTGCTGAAGACCTACCTTAGTACCTATTTTTGCTAACCTAAAGAAATCTAAACAGGATATTCAATTTTATGGAAAAGTGAAGAGCAAAAATAGCTTTCAGGGTTGGTTTGGCACGGAGCCTCTGGAGACCCTTGGACACCCCAGTGGTGAGGGCGGCACCACCAAGCTCCTTCCCCAGGAAGCACACTCAGCATCAGGCCACCGTAGCTTTGCACTGTGTCTGTGAGCATCTGTGCTTTATCTCGATTTGCTTTGTACATCTGTTAGCAAGGTGTGTCTGAGGTAATTGCTGCTTCACTTTACGCCATTTCAGCTTACAAACAGTTTCACAGGAACGCTCATTTTTTTCTGATAGCTGGAGAACCTGTTAGCAACTCAGCAATTTTTGCTCCTTCGGTACTACAGAACAACCAGGGTGCTCTTAATACTACTTTAATGCATAGTGTTGATGACAAGCTTTGTGAACATTTGAAGAAAAACACTTATTTTGAACTTGATCCTGGGAAATATTAAAAGTTTCATTTTATGAAATGGGCTGATTCTTCAAGAGTTCTAGGAAATTTGTGATTCAACATCAAGAGTAGACCATGGGACACTTGAGAAATCAGATGTGTGAAATCTCAGCTCTAATTTCTATGTCTCTAATCTGCAAGAGAGTGAGGTTCAAGTTACTGCTGCTCCTGACATAAATTGCCTTCTCTTTTAGAGTGCCATTTGAGAGTTTCCAATAGAAAGAGTGGCCGCTCTTTCAGAGAGGGGAGATCCTTGAGCAGCAGAGTGGCAGAAGAGGTGTTTAGAGAGGAGAAAAGAGCAGAAGAATAGCAGCTTGTTTCATTGTCCTTAAAGAGGCAGTACTGGTTTGTCCTCCTTAAGGAAAGACAATGACTGAGTTATTCACACCATTGAGTTGTTTACAGTTTTCATGTCCCAAAGAGTTAAATGTATTACAGCGCTAACATACTTGAATCATTATGCAAGGGTGCACAAAGTCTTGGGAATTCATCTTGGCCCTAGTTTGAAATTAGGCACACATTCAATTAGAAATAGATGAAAGTATGGGGAGTGATATTTTTTAGTTTTTCCTTCTTCAGATCTTTAGTTTTTTAGGCCTCCCATGGGCTTTTCTTTGAGACAGGATATGTAAAGGAGAAAGGTTGGGTTTGCTGATTGCTCTAAGTTTATGTTTCAGTTATTTGCTTTTCTCTCTCTCATGTGCACACTGCATTGAGTGTTCTTATATGCATTTTCCATCAAACATTAAATGCTTTGAATTTGAAAATACTGAATGACTCCTTCCATTTTCTGCTACATAAAGGAAAGTGACTACTTACATTTAAAAATCTCGCAGACATATCACCATTTTTGCTTGCTGCTGTAGTTGAGGGATAGAATGTTTTGGTTACCTTTTGATGACCAAAATTTTGAAGATGGTTTCTGATTCCTGAGTTGGTTTCTCTAGTCAGATATGTTCATTGCTATGTTAAACTCAGAATTTTGTCTTCTAGTCTTGATTATAAAGGAAACTGAAAGGCCGTCTCATCTTTCTTCCAGTTATTGAGGGGGGCATCTTTTGGCTTCTAGGGATGACCCCGATCTGGCTTGTACAGCTGCAGCTTCCTGAGTGTCCATAATTGCCTCTTGTTTTAGAAATGTTAAGTGTGAATTGCATTTGGGAGCATAGATACATGTGTTTGTACATATTTATTTTATTTGGTTAATTGAGAATGTCTATTTCACTGCTAAACAATTAGGACACTATCTGATAACACTTGGAGCTGTAAGTTCAGTTCAGTTGCTCAGTCATATCCAATTCTTTGCAACCCCATGGACTGCAGCACACTACCAGGCTTCCCTGTCCATCACCAGCTCCCGGGGCTTACTCAAACTCATGTCCATAAGTCACTTGAGCCCCAGCTTGATGGAGCTGTAAAGTCCTCTCCATTTCATGCATTTCTGATTGAGAAAATTGACTTTCAGAGATGTTCAGTGAGTTGTTCAGGGCCAATTGCCAGTTAGTAGAGAACTAGAATCCTGTTGACTCCAGGGCAAAGCATCACTTTTATAAAGGTATTTAATTTTTCAGACTTTGAAGGTGCTTGATGTAGGGGTAGTGTTAACAAAGATGCTAAATGGAATAGGAAACCAGTCTTCCTGTATTCCTGTTGGAAATTCCAGAAAACCAGAGAATTGTGATGATGCGTGAGTGAGACAGGGCAGATGTCAGTAGACTTGGGCCTAGAGAAGCTACAGAGGAGACCTGGAGATGCAGGGGATCGCTTGCCCCTGATTCAGTTAGATGGGGTGAACTGTTCACAGCTGGGTGAACAAGTCTTGAAATGCATCCCTGGTAGAAGGAATGTTCCTGCTCTTTTCTTGAGAGACTAATGGCTTTCTTGCTCTTCTTCCTCACACATGGACTCATCCCACCCCAGGACCACATTCCTCCAGATCAGTAGTCTTGTGAAGATGGGCTGACGTTAGTCCTGTCCTCACACATCTGATTGTCTTCACAGCCAAAGGGCTTTGTCTGGAGAAGTGTCAGCTTCTGGACCACAAGAAACAGGAAAGACCAGGAGCAAGGGATTAGACCAGATGGCAACACCAACTGCTCTCAAGGAACTGTGTTTTTAATAACTCTGCTTACTGCAAACAAAACTAATTAAGCCCGTTTTTCTGATTTATGCTACTGTCGGCAGAAGTAAAGTACACTTTCATTACACTTTTGATGTCATTTAAAAGGTCAGAATATCTGAGTTGCAAATTTCTGTTCCAAGCAGCCTGGTCTGTTGAAGCACTCTTGAGAATTCAAATTAACTATGCTTGTTAATTCAGCATCTCTTCAGTTTTTCCTAAACAGCAAGTGCCACGTTCACCTATTCACCTAAACAATGTAATATAACCCTGAAAGACAAGTCACTTAGTTGTGTCTGTAGGTGATGGATTCCTAGTGACTCATAGGAAAGTGATGTAAAAGTCAACTTACAGGAAAGAAGGGGAGAGAGTGAAATTACTGGACAAAGGCTGAGTGAGGGGGGTGCCTTGAGGAATGTCAAAAGATCTACCTATTCGGTGGTGCCCCTTGTTGTTAATGGGCATCAGTCTTATGTGATTGGCAAAGCCTCACTGTTACAGGACCCAACCAGAATTGACCTGGTTATGGAGCTGTATGGGAGGGCAGGGGGACTGGCTGAATTTATCATATATAAAGGGCACTTTGGAAGAGAATATATTTATGATTATGATCAATTAGAGGTCTAGAAATAAACATTATTCAGGTGGTTTATCATGAATCAGCTTCCTCATTATAGTGATTTTCATGAGAAACCATTAGGAATCAAGGAACAGGCTTGAAAATTGCTTGATTTTATAGTGTCCCTTTAGCTCTTAAATGGAGAGCAATACTTAGTCTTTCTTACTCTTACACTATATACCATATGGTTTTCACCATAAACTTCTTTTGACTTTTTCCTATTGCAATCTCAAAATTGTCCACTTTGGGTTTTATTGGCCTAGCACATAAATCTATCTGTAATGGAAACATTGTTCTTGGTAGAGTCTGACTAGCCATGTATACAGTAGGCATTTATTTTAAAAAGAGAGCTAGGTTACTACTGTTATACCTATTCACAAAACATCAGTTCAGTTCAGTTCAGTCGCTCAGTCATGTCTGACTCCTTGCGACCCCATGAATCGCAGCACGCCAGGCCTCCCTGTCCATCACCATCTCCCGGAGTTCACTCAGACTCACGTCCATCAAGTCCGTGATGCCATCCAGCCATCTCATCCTCGGTCGTCCCCTTCTCCTGCCCTCAATCCCTCCCAGCATCAGAGTCTTTTCCAATGAGTCAACTCTTCGCATGAGGTGGCCAAAGTACTGGAGTTTCAGCTTTAGCATCATTCCTTCCAAAGAAATCCCAGGGTTGATCTCCTTCAGAATGGACTGGTTGGATCTCCTTAGTTTTAAAACAGGAAGTACAAAATAAAGGGTTCGTTTATTTTACGCAAATGGAAAACTGGCTTTATAGTTGCAGCATGCTGGTTGGCATCATATAGATGAATCTGAATTTTCAAGTAGGAATGTTTCACATTTCTGAATATATGAATAAATGAGTTGTTCTAAGGTATTTGCTAAACACACACACACACGTTTTGATCATTGGCAACTTTTTCCTGGATTACTCAGGTTTGAGTCAAGTGTTCACCCACTCTGCTTTCACTGGGGCCATCTCTTCATACACCCATAACTATCTGGCACAAAGTGAAATCATGATTTAGTAAAAGGGCAAGTAGGAGGTGAAATGGAGTGCTATCTCCCCTAATTGCTATTTAAGTGAGACAATAAAAAGGATGAAACAAATTAAATTAGCTAAGAAGCAAGAGCATCCCAATGAACTGGCCAAGATAATCAACTTGGAAAATTAGCTATTAAACCTCACACATGCTCATTTTCATAATTTTGTGTGTGGCTTATGAAACACAACCGCCCGACCCCCACCCCCCGACCAATAGAAACCACAGGGATGAAGGTGCTCTTCACTTCTCTGAGATGTTATTTGCACTTGGCCTTGATGAAGTCGGAAGTGAGAATTTTTTTAAATGTCCTCATTCATCAGTTCCCATTTCAATACTAGAGTGTTTTGATTAGAAATGGAAAAGTATATAAAAGAGAAGTTGACTCAAACTGAAATCCTCCACCTGATTTTATTCTCATTCCAAATCTGTGTGCCATAATATGGGTTTTGGTTTTTATTATTATTACCTTTATGTATCATCATCATTATCAAGTACCTGATATTTACTGATTTTTTTTGACTACCTTCCATAAATTTCTATGAGATTTAATAACTCCTACTGTTTAAATCTTTTCTAGCTCATCATCCTATGTCTCTCAATGTTAGCCCCTCTTACACATAGGTCTTCATACTTATCAACAGTTAATTCTTTATTGCTCATGATAGTTATTGAAAAGACCACAAGCATGAATATAATCTGCAGACAATAAAAATCCATGATTAATTTTAACTAACAATTCTAATTTTATAGTCCATGGAGCTATTACTAGAACACAGAATAAGTAGCCAAGTGAGTTTATGGGAGATTCTCCTTTTGCACTCCCTTTATACTCACAGCTTTGCTAAATCATAATTGCTACCCAGGGTAAGACAGGTATTGGAGCACATAATTTACATGGAAATTTTTTTAAAAGGAGGAGAAGTAATGAATCTGGATGATTCACAATCAAGAAATGTGAGAGCCACTGTCCTGAAGATTAGCTATTCAGATAAGAATGTTTTAATTGAAGATTATGATGGTTAATTTTATGTGTCAACTTGACTGGGCTAAGGGATGCCCAGATAGCTGGTAAAACATAATTTCTGGAAGCGTCTGTGAGGGTGTTTCTGAAAGAGATTAGCATTTGAATTGTCTGACTGCATAAAGAAGACTACCCTTGCCATTGTAGGTGGGCATCATCCAATCCACTGAGGGACTGAACAGAACAAAAAGACAGGAAGTTCGAACTTGCTCTCTGCTTGGTTGGAACATCCAGCTTCTCCTGCCCTCCTACATCGGCACTCCTGGGTCTCAGACCTTTGAACTTGGACCAGGACTGTACACCTTCAGTACCCCCACCTCGAGTGCTCAGGACTTCAGACTCAGACTGGGACTTACAGTGTCTGCTCTTCAAAAAAAATAGCTTCCATAACGCTTCTTCTCTATACGTGAATAAAGTGCATTCTAAGCTTAGAGCAAAAGTGAATAATCTAAGAACTCTTAGACCAGAGTTCTAGAGATCCCAGCTGTAATTGGAGATGGCTTAACAGTAGGGGTTCCACTGGCCCTGGGTTGCAGAAAGAAACCCAAACCTATGCTTGGTACTGAGAAAGCCAATGTCCAAACTAAGTCATACTCTGCATGTTCAGCCTTGTTTATCCTTTATCATTTCTGAGAAGAAGAAAAAAAAAAAAGACCAGGTAAAATCGTTGATTGCTGTTAAGTAGGTGATTGTTTTTGTTGTTGTTCAGTTGCTAAGTTGTGTCCAACTCCTTGTGACCCCATCCATGGACGGGAGCATGCCAAGCTCCCCTGTCCTGTACTATTTTGCTTAAATTCATATCCATTGAGTCAGTTATGCTATCTAATCATCTCCAGCCAAATTCCTGGTATTAGCATTACTTTTAAGTAAAGAGAAAATACCTCATGGCACACAACTAGATTAAAATATATTTTCACTAGAAATACAAAGAGGCCTTACCTTTTGAGGTAGAGATAAAGAAGGCCCTTGGTAATGCACACAATTGTGCATTAAAATTAGTTCAGTTCATTTCAGTCGCTCAGTCGTGTCCGACTCTTTGCGACCCCATGAATCGCAGCACGCCAGGCCTCCCTGTTCATTATCATCTCTCAGAGTTCACTCAGAGTCACGTCCATCGAGTCCGTGATGCCATCCAGCCATCTCATCCTCGGTCGTCCACTTCTCCTTCCACCCCCAATCCCTCCCAGCATCAGAGTCTTTCCCAATGAGTCAACTCAGCATGAGGTGGTCAAAGTACCGGAGTTTCNTCGAGTCCGTGATACCATCCAGCCATCTCATCCTCGGTCGTCCCCTTCTCCTCCTGCCCCCAATCCCTCCCAGCATCAGAGTCTTTTCCAATGAGTCAACTCTTCGCATGAGGTGGTCAAAGGACTGGACTTTCAGCTTTAGCATCATTCCTTCCAAAGAAATCCCAGGGTTGATCTCCTTCAGAATGGACTGGTTAGCAGCTGATAAAATGTCCTCACTAATTCCCAGATTTGAGCACATGGAAACAAATCAGTGACAGCTACAAGATATGCATTGTATCAGGATCTGTCTGAGAGAGCATTGGGGCAAGGCTAGAACAGCCATCAGATAGTCACTGAAATCCTAAGAGGGCCAGTTTGCGGACATTGGCTGAACTTGAGAAAGCTTCTGTACTCGATAGAGAATAAATGCAAGAAGTCCTTGGAAAGGTTGTAAGGGGCTTGTGTAGTTCCTGCCTGTGAATTCTCAGAATGAACCAGCAAAAGCTCCCTTGCTGGACAAAGCCCCACACTAAGAGAAACTCCTGGGAATAGAATCTGAGTGGCCCAGAGAGAATGGAGACAGTGTGGGAGAGAATGTCCAGGTTGGAGTCAGAGAGGCAAAAACCAGGTCAAAACGTGTGCCGCCATGCTTTATCACACCGCGGAGACGCCAAAGGAAGCAGTGTACCTGTGAACTGTGAAGTGCTATCCAGAGCCAACCTTTTCATTTTCGTTCACATAAAGAAGAGCAAGAAAGAAAAACTGCGATCAGATTCTTTGCAATATTATTAAAGGAAGAGGAGTGGAATAGAATCCTCAAACCCAGCCAGTACGAGATCTGCCATAAGTATGGGGCCACAAAAAATATAAGTACAAGTTATTATTTCAAAATTAGCTAAAAGATACTAAGAAAATGAAACCACATCTGAAGAAAGCCAACATAAATCAGAATTAGAAAAATTCAGAAGTGAGATATTATGTATCAGGAAATAATTAGATATAAAATAATTAGAAATGAAAAGAAGCAAAAAAGACTAAGCTAAATGAAACACCTGAGTAAATAATACCTTTAGAAAAGTATAAAGTGAAAATAAGAAAAACTTCAAAAATAAAAAAGTGATGACAAAAGTGATAAAAATATTTGAGAGAAAAATGTTAATAAAAAATATCTGAAATATGATTGCAGTAATCCTTCTAATGTTCCTATCTCCACCCAGCATGGTAGAAAACAGAGTAATTACTAAATCTACAATTTTTTAAAATTATAAAAACAAAAGGTTTGAAATAATGGTTACTACTTAAGAAAGTTGACCCAGAACAATTCATATCTTGATAAATTCTATTATAGGACATTAAAGAAAAATAATTATTGGACATCCAGGAAAAAAAATATCTAGTTACTTATAAGGGAAGGAAACTCACATCACATGAACTTTCAAGTTGCAAAGATTTTAACAAGATCATTGGAGTATTGCATTCAAGATACTCATGGGAAAAAAAAAAATGTGACCCAATGATTGCTAAGTCACTTCAGTCGTGTCCAACTCTGTGCGACCCCATAGACGGCAGCCCATCAAGCTCCCACATCCCTGGGATTCTCCAGGCAAGAACACTGGAGTGGGTTGCCATTTCCTTCTCCACTGCATGAAAATGAAAAGTGAAAGTGAAGTCTAGCGAACCCATGGACTGCAGCCTACCAGGCTCCTCTATCCATGGGATTTTCCAGGCAAGAGTACTGGAGTGGGGTGCCATCGCCTTCTCCAGACCCAATGATTGGATCAAGTCAAACTGACTTTCCAGTATTAAGGTCACAAACTCTATCTCTGTGCAAAAATTCAGGAAATATTGTCCCTTTAAGTTCCTCTTATGGAATTTACCAGAAGGTGAGCTTCAAACAAAATGGCCAGAGACATTAATATAAAGCTGGAGGGTAAATTTTAATTATATATTTGCTCATAAAACTAATACTAAATGAGGACTATAAAGGAAAAACGTATGTTGTAACTATATAAATAGTCAGAAATTGAAAGAGACTGGAGAAAATAAAAGCAGAAATAGTTAACTGCTTTTGTTGATCACTGTGATTGATAATGCTAATATTGGTATTGTTTTTCTGAGATTGTTGTAATGTTGTTTAATTGCTAAGTCATGTCCTACTTCTTTGCTACCCCATGGACTGTAGCCCGCCAGGCTCTTTTGGATTGAGCAAATACATCGGACATAACACTCACTTCCCTAGTGCTCCTGAAAACCAGCTTCTCAGGAAAGAGACATGAGATACAGGTATAAGATAGACAAGCTTAAGTCAGTAGCCTGCCTTTCTAAAATCAAATTAGAAGTATTATTATGGAAAAAAGTATTATTACGAATTTGCTAGGCTCTTTCTCTTTAAAAATGTGATGTGTGTGTGTGTGTGTGTGTGTGTGTGTGTGTGCATTCCAGTTCTGCCCACTTAAAACACCAAGATAATGACTAGCCCCGTGGCAGGGACCATCCCTGGAGCCCAGATGGTACCTAGTAACATGATCGCTCTCTTAAAACAAAGAAAGGAAGGAAGGCATCCTGGAGTGATGTCTGATTGCAGGGGCCTGGGTCGAAAGTTTTAAAGATAATCCTGAGACATTTTGTCACTGCAGACATAAACCAAGCTATCAAAGACGACAGGAGTCAAAGCTGAAGGACTTAGAGCCGCTTTGAAGAGGCTCCCAGTGTCTAAAGGTAAAAGTGTGTATGTCAGTAAGTGTGATGACCATAATGGTTTGTAAGATATGAGTGCTTAAATATGAGTTCATAATGATTCTTTATAAAGAAATTAGTTATTCACATTGGGAAGATGATCGGAAACCAACTCAATATTCTAGTGGATAAACACTGTGTCAGTGGTAGAGTCTTGACTTGAGCTAACTCTGGATTTCTGCTGCCTAGAAATTGAGAGTTTGAACATGACAAGTACAAGTTCCTTATTTGAGAACTCGGGTCTTTTTGTAAATTGACATTGGGACTGAAGTTGCATTTCTGAGTGGCTGTTTTGGGAGTTCTGGGAGAGAGCTCCAGAGAGTGATACAGAGGAAACGGAGTGCGCTGCAGCCCAGAGGCACAGCCAGGTCAGAGGGCTTCAAGGTACCTTCTAGCTTTCCAATTCCTGTTTTGGATCAGAGCCAGACCCACCTACAGTGCTTGCCTTTAGGCTCTGGGAAATCTCCACTGAGGGCTTATAATAAATCACCCTTTATTTATGGTCTGTTAAGTGGGCAGTGACCTGGACCCAGCCAATCTCTGTTGTTTTGTTTTTAGATGTAGCAATCACTCATGTCGATGGAGCTCTTTTCCCTTTATGGCAAATAAACAACCAACCTAAGGAACAGGCGTATTTGTATCTTTGGGGAGATGTTAAACAAAGACTAAATCAGCATGTGTTACTCTAGCAGAGTGGAAAATAAATCAGATTAGGAGTTGCAGGAGAGAAGGTCGATTTCCTGCCACTCCCCAGTCTGTTTGAATTCAGGCAAGGAACTCTTCTGAATATATATGACTGATCTATGAGATAAAGACAACAATATCTATCACTCAGGATTGGGGGTAAAGACTTAATGAGATTAATTGAAATAATAGATGCAAATGGGTTGATAAAACATGTCACTATAAAATAGAAATAGTATAATTTGAAGAAAAAAATCAAAATAAGAAGGTCACAATGACCCAATTTTCTTATGTATTTGTCTTTGTTTTATCCTCTCTGGGTTAGAAGTACATAACTCAGTTTCCAAGGCTGTTTAAACTCTATGAGAAACATAGACTTTTTAGTGAGGATTTTTCTTGGTTTAGCCTAAAACCAGGAAGGGAAGAAACAAATCTTAAGCATAAACCAGGCTTTTGGGCAGTTTCTTAAGTCTCTCCTTTTTCATCGCCACTTCTTTTTCCTTCACATCCATAACCGAGCAACTCTGTAAGAAATGCCTAAAGAAAGAGAAACATTCTTAGCTAATATAGGTGAAAAGTAGCTTTGACCTGATTGCTGGGTAACCTGGAAATGTCAGTTCAATCATTCATTTGGTAGGAATTTGGGAATGAGCTTTAAAGATGGTTTCCAAGATTAATTGATGAGCTCACATGACCATGTGTACACGTGGAGGGGGAGGGGCACCAGGAGCTTTATAAAGCTAGTGGTTATTAAATGTCCTGTTCTGATGATTTTATTTTTTAATTATGGTAACATATATAAAATATAAAGTTTACTACTTCCAGCATTTTTAAGCGTACAGTTCAGTAGTATTAAGTACATTCCCCAAACTGAAAATCTAAACCTATTAAACAATAACCATTCTGATTATTTTAGGACTTTTTTTCTCTTGAATTGCCTGGTAAAGTACATCAGAGATCAGCAGCAGTGTATCCTGTGCCTTGTATATGACATGTATATACGTCATTCTTAGATTACAAAAACTGGCACCAAGTCCAAAGTGCTTGTACAAAATGTGACCCAGCTTGCTTAATAATTAAAAGGATTCTCCTGACAACAGTGATGTACATCCAAATATCAAAACCTGTGCTCAGATTTAAGGACTGAATTTGTGCTGATTTAGTTTATTTTGCTCACTGATTGAACCTGTTCTTTAAGTGGTACAAGTGATAGTAGTTATTAGGATGTTGATTTCACAGAGCAGCTGATTTGGACAGGAGCCCCTTACTTGGCTAAGTTTATGAGCTCTGGCCCCCCTGCTTGCTCTGGGTTGCGAGTGTGGTCTCCCAGACCCATCAAGAGATGCACATTATTGATTCCTTTCTGCAGGGGAACTTGGTTGATATTTCCTCCATGACATATGCTTGTATGTCAATCGAAAAATTCTTCCAAGTTCATTTTTATGCCCACCTGAAGCAGTTGTCAAAAAAAAGTCTCTTTCTCTATTGCCTTTCTAACCTGAACACTCAAAACAACTCGAGGTCAAATCAGTTTCACAGAACAGCAGACTGCTGGGAAGGAAATCCACCAGAGGTGCAAATGGCAAAGGGTTTCTTGTTGTCATTTTTCTTAGATCTAGAAAAACACTTGGAATAAAAAAGGATTAAAATTAATCGATAATATAACCTGTCTTCTCCTTAATCAACTCCTTAGACTCTGAAGTTTTAATAAAGGCCAACAAAGTCCTGTGTTACTTGCAGGATGCGGCTGTACACAAGATAGTGCATGTATACATTCCTCTCATGCTGGAGCTACAGAGAGGCTGGAGGGGGTTTCACAGAGGCTGCTTCTCCTGGCGTGACACGGATTGTTATTCCTATTATCATTTACTCTTCCATCTGAGGAGAACAGGCAGAACTGTCACAGCAGCAGGAAACAAGGAGGCAACAAAAATAAATGTTCTTCTCCAGGTGGCAGGAAGTTATCTTGCAAAGTTTCAAATACTATTTAGGTAGAGTGAAAAACAGAGGAGGTCTGACACCCTTCAACCAGAGCACTTCAGACTGTCATAAATTAGTTCAGTTGTTCCATAGACACCTTTATGAAAAACAATTGAATGCAAAATAGTTGGAGCTGTAGCAGGAATGATTTAAACGAATGTTTACTCATAATTGAATCATATTGTTAATAATCTACTGAAGATAAAATGGTATAATGTAGTATCAGTTTCCCTGAAAATGTACTGTTATGACTAAGCAAAGAACTCCTACCAAGCCTTTTTAAGAACTAACCAATTATCAGTTCATATTTAAAATAAGAGAATCAAAGAAAATTAGCTACTGGTTTCCATTTCCATTTCCAGTTTCCATCATCTTTATTAATCACTAATTTTATATCTTGAAAAGCAGTGCATTCAAATAAAAGTACTTAAACACATATGCCAAAAGAAAAAAAAACAAAACCAGGAGCAAATGCTTTACCACTTATGAAAAGTGGCAGTGAAATAATTTTGATACCAGTCAAGCTTTGTGACATTATTATTCATGCAGAGAGAGTTAGAAATTAACTTGTGTAATTCTGTCCAACTATGGAAATGAAAGAAGGCTAACCAAGTGAGACCAAGCAAGAATCTGAGCTTGCTAGAGCAGGAGTCACCCAAGGCAGTAGCCGTTGGGCAAAGACTGAAAGGCAGGCAGAGGAGCGGGAAAGCCAAATGGGATGGTTGACATGGGGGAGACAGGCCAGCTAGAGGCAGGGCACCTTGTGTGATTAGTTAACAGTGGATTTTGGCTTTCTCTTGCTAGTCCAAAGTTGTAAGCAAGAACAGAAACTGATGGGAAAGCTGTCAGGTTTTAATCAAGTCCTAGCCATTTGGGGCTGATTGTTACAGGAGTTATTGTTTGGCTTCTTGAATCGCTGGCAAGAGCAATCTGGTTTCCTACAAGTCTTCCATACATTAGATTGATTTCCTGACCTCCTTATTGCACATAATGCGATGGTTGGTTCCTAGGGTAGGTTGCTTTAGATTGTAGGTCAGAGTTCTGTTTTTATGTAGGAACTGGTCATTATCCACTTGTGTATTCAGTCTTTCCGTTGTGAAAGACAAAATGCACAGGACAAATGAAAAGATGGTTTAAGCTGTTACAAAAGGGAGGACATTCATTAGTGTGAAATGTCCCACAGAAAAGAGAGTTTTATAAAGCAAGCAAAAGAGTTGCAGGGAAGCGTGGAGCTAGGTCTCATTAGAGCTACTGAGAAAGGATGGAGATTTAGATTTAACTTATCCTGGCAAATGCTAGAGCAAGGGATCATTTGCAATTAGCTCCCATAACATAATTCAGGGGAGGAATTTCTCAACCTTTTTTGCCTTCCAGGAGCCCAGGGATTTTCAGCATCATCATAAGTAAGCAATGGGCTGTTTGGTATAAGTCAAGCGCATTGTTGTTATGTCCTGAGTCACTCAGTCGTGTCTGACTCTTTGCTACCTCGTGGACTGTAGCCCACCAGGCTCCTCTGTCCATGGGATTCTCCAGGCAAGGATACTGGTGTGGATTGCTGTTCCCTTCTCCAGGGGATCTTCCCGACCCAGGTCTCCTGCATTGCAGGTGGATTCATTATTGTCTGAACAGTTTCCTGTTTGCTCTCGCTACTGTCATTACAGTAAGGGTGTATTTGTAAGTCCAATTTGTTTGTAAGTCCCACAAAGTTAGCCTAGATAGCCAACTAACACAATCGGCTAGAGAGTACCATAGTGTAATTGGTTTATAATACTTATCACACAAATAACACATGCAAAACAAACACAAAAAATGGAACATTCTAAATCTTACAGAGCAGTACCTTGAAGTGTACAGTGGTGCAGTCCGGCAGCTGGCATTCAGGAGCTGGCATTGAGTGAACAGGCAAGAAGAGTCACTGACTGGAGGGGGAAGAGGGGGGGGCAACAGGAGAGCCGAAGGGTCATCAGCGATAGGAGACGGAGGGCCAGCTGCGATCTCACTCACTCCTGACGTGATGGCATAGCTTCCTTGCTGGATTCATTTCTATCTACCCTCTTGAAAGAATGACTCAGTGATGTCTGGGTAGTAGCTCTTATTTGTCTGTTTTTCTCGTCCAGTGACATGGTGGCACTGGATTGTATTCTGAAGGGCTGTTGCAACCTTTGTGCACCATTGTATGTTCAGGCTCTATGCCTTAAAATTGAGCAGTGCCACCTCAGATAAAGTACACAAAGGCACAACCACTAGCAGCTGATACATACATGTGACAGCGTACACCCAACACGAGAACTAACTTATATGATCAGACACGCGAACACACATTCACAGCTTTGAACATTCACAACTTGAAGGTCCTTCGGTAGGAATCTTAATGTATGCTGGTTATAGCCTGAACCAATTCCATAATTATTTGCGTGAGAATTCTGCAGAGAGCGCCATTGCTGCTGACTAGAGTGATGTGGGTAGGCTTCAGAGATATACACATCTCGACTGGACTTCGAAGGAAGGCTAGAATCTCCTTGGGCATTGCAGGCGCGTAAAATGGAAGGCACCATGACCCAAGGCATGGGTAGGAAAGCTGTCATGGCCTTGTCAGGACTCTGTGTAGGGAAAGTTGGCCAAGCTAACCTGGGCAAGGAAAGGCGGAGATGGTTCACAGAGGGACCGGGGAATCCAGATACCGTTTATCAGACAGTGAGAAGATAGTGACGATCTGGGGGCAAGAGAATAACGTGTCAAAGGCATTCTTTGGGTAGATCAATCTCATGGCGATGTAGAGGCTGTATTCTTAGAAAGAGACTCATGGGATGAAGATGAGGACAACTGCTATCTTTTTCTCCTCCAGTTTGCATTCCACCTTCCTCTAGTGATAGCACACAAAATTTCTTTCTTCTTCTTTTTTTGGCCACATCGCATGGTTTGTAGGGTCTTAGATCCCTGGTCAGGGATTGAACCCAAGGCCCCAGCAGTGAAAGCTCCGAGTCCTAACCTGTGGACCACCAGGGAAGTCCCTAAAATTTTATTTTTCTTTGGATGAAGGTCCCTTCGCACAGTTTCTTATGAAGTCTAAACTGACTTCTTTTGAGGTACCACATGGGGATGTCTAGGAAATAGTTTAGTATGTATATGAAAGTTGTTTTTTGTGACCCCATGGGCTATACAGTTCATGGGATTCTCCAGGCCAGAATGCTGTAGCCCTTCCCTTCTCCAGAGGATCTTCCCAACCCAGGGGTCGAACCCAGGTCTCCCATATTGCAGGTGGATTCTTTACCAGCTGAACCACCAGGGAAAATTCACCTTTTCTGGCCCCTGACTTCCTCTCCTTCTATCTAGTCATGTCAGTGACCTGTGCCAGCTTCCATCAAAACATCCTGCTTAGACATTTGGGTACATTTCTTGACTCATTTCTCTCCTTTATCTCACAAATTCAATCCATAATGAAGTCTTACCCATTTTATTTAGTAAATAAGATCTGAATGTATCCTTTTTCCTCGGTCGCAACTGTAACTGTCAGCCTCACCCCTCGTCATCTCTTGAATGGACTCTGAATAGCACCTCCCCCCCTTATTCTGCATTTCTCCCTTTCCCTCTCAGTCCAATCCCTGTACTAACCTTGAGATCTTAAAAAAAATGCAAATATGTGCAAATATGGTTATGTAATTCCTTTGACTGTTCCTGTTTTCTGTTACCCTTAGAATAAAGTTTAAATTCCTTTGTGTAAATTACAAAATTTCATATGACCTAGCTCTTTTTTCTTGTCATCTTGATTTCTCATTTCTAACCTTTCTCTGTTATACTTCTGTGAGATTGGTCTTCATTTAATTCTTTTGGATAAATCACTTTTTTTTGACTGCCTGCAATTTTTTAAAATGTGCTTTTCTATTTCTTATAATTTTATTTTCACCTCTAGATATACTTCTATCCATATCTCCTAATCTTCATTTATCCTTTAGCTATTAGCCTATACTTTATTCCCTTCATGGGGCAAATGAGCCTGAAACTTGTGGAAGAGGTCAAGACTAGAGATATATAGGCAATATAAAAGCCCAAAATAGATGAAACTTCTTTGAGACAGGTGGCTCCTTGAAGGGTATCTACCAATACTTAATATGAGTTCTTGTTGTTAAGTTGTGTCCAACTCTTTGCAACCTCATGAAGTACAGCATGTCAGGCTTTCTGTCCTTCACTATCTCCTGGGGTTTGCACAAAATCAGGTCCATTGAATCAGTGATGCCATCCAACCATCTCATCCTCTGTTATCCCCTTCGCCTGTTGCCCTCAATCTTTCCCAGCATCAGGGTCTTTTCTAATCAGTCGCCTGTTGCCCTCAATCTTTCCCAGCATCAGGGTCTTTTCTAATCAGTCGACTCTCTGCATCAGGTGGCCAAAATATTAGAGCTTTAGCTTCAGCATCAGTCCTTCCAAGGAGTATTCAGGGTGGATTACCTTTAGGATTGACTAGTTTGCTCTCCTTGCTATCTAAGGGACTCTAAAGAGTCTTCTCCATCACTACCATTTGAAAACATCAGTTCTTCAGTGCTCAGCTTTTTGTGGTCCAACTCTCACATCTATACATGACTACTGGAAAAACCAGAACTTTGACTTAATGGAGAGGCAGAACAAAATGAAAAGTTGACAGTAGATAGCTTAAAGGCACTAATTGAAGAGATTCAGGATAAGCTAGCAATCAACAGAATTAGGTGTATCATTGAGGTCTATTGGGGTTAAGGACTGAAAAACATTTTGGAGTTACTATTTAAGAATTTTTTGGTAATTTGAAAAGAGTAGTACACATGGGGGGAAGGCAATGGCACCCCACCCCAGTACTCTTGCCTGGAAAATCCAATGGACAGAGTAGCCTGGTGGGCTGCAGTCCATGGGGTTGCTAACAGTCGGACAGACTGAGCGACTTCACTTTCACTTTTCTCTTTCATGCATTGGAGAAGGAAATGGCAACCCACTCCAGTATTCTTGCCTGGAGAATCCCAGGGATGGGGGAGCCTGGTGGGCTGCCGTCTATGGGGTCACACAGNAGCCTGGTGGGCTGCAGTCCATGGGGTCGCTAACAGTCGGACAGACTGAGCGACTTCACTTTCACTTTTCTCTTTCATGCATTGGAGAAGGAAATGGCAACCCACTCCAGTATTCTTGCCTGGAGAATCCCAGGGATGGGGGAGCCTGGTGGGCTGCCGTCTATGGGGTCACACAGAGTCGGACACGACTGAAGTGACTTAGCAGCAGCAGCAGCAGCAGTACACATGACCCTTGAACAGGGCACGTGTTAGTGGTGTCAAAGCCATGC
The DNA here is from genome assembly GCA_006410675.1 of Oreotragus oreotragus. Lineage (NCBI taxonomy): Eukaryota > Metazoa > Chordata > Mammalia > Artiodactyla > Bovidae > Oreotragus > Oreotragus oreotragus. Next base: position 400,127 of record SJYX01009710.1, on the reverse strand, counting down.
AGTTGAAATTCCACATATAATTTTATAATTGACCCTTGTTATCCACAGTTCCTCATCCACAAATTCAACCAATCCCAGATGGTGTAGGACTGTAATATGCATTGAAAAAAATCCACATATCAGTGAACCCATACAGTTCAAACCCATGCTGCTCAAAGGTCAACTGTGGTAGCTCAGTAGGGAGGATAAAAGTCGAGTGGCAGTGAGTCAAAGAGTAACAGAGTGACAAGGATGTAGAGATAGCAAGGATAAAATAGTTCTTTGAGGATTAAGGATGACAAAGAACAGAAAGAGTTATAGTTTTGGGAGGATGAAGATGGATAGGCAAGGATTTGTGTATATGTTAGGAACCAGAGGTAAAATAATAGAGTCAAGAGAATGAGAGAAGAGTAATTTCTTGCTTCATGTTCATGCTTCCTCTTAGAGGTGTGGATGTAGAGATAGCAAGGATAAAATAGTTCTTTGAGGATTAAGGATGACAAAGAACAGAAAGAGTTATAGTTTTGGGAGGATGAAGATGGATAGGCAAGGATTTGTGTATATGTTAGGAACCAGAGGTAAAATAATAGAGTCAAGAGAATGAGAGAAGAGTAATTTCTTGCTTCATGTTCATGCTTCCTCTTAGAGGTGGTATCACATACAAAGTGGCAGCATAAGACTGCTGCTGCTAAGTCGCTTCAGTCGTGTCTGACTCTGTGCGACCCCAGAGACGGCAGCCTACCATGCTCCCCTATTCCTGGGATTATCCAGGCAAGAACACTGGAGTGGGTTGCCATTTCCTTCTCCAATGCATGAAAGTGAAAGTGAAGTCACTCAGTCGTGCACGACTCTAGTGACCCCATAGCCTGCAGCCTACCAGGCTCCTCTGCCCATGGGATTTTCCAGGCAAGACTACTGGAGTGGGGTGCCATTGCCTTCTCCGAGTATTTCATGCTAACCCCCACTTATTTACATGGGACATGTTGGCCATTATTGGGAATCGGGTTTGTCAGGCTGGAGGGACCCTTCAGGAGCGTGGCATAAGACTACAATATGGCTAATCACAGGTACTGTCTATGGTCATCTTTTATATTGATATTGGAAGTTTCATTAATATTGATATTTGGTTGTTTATGATATTATGAACATTTTTTTGTTCTGTGAGTATTTTTAAGATTTGGATTTGTATTCATTAAAACTACTGGAATTGGAAAATGTCCATTTCCCTACTTAAATGCTCTCAGGTCCTTCCTACAACATAGGCTGGGCTAGGAAAGGAGACTTTGTGTATCAGACAGGCTGAAAAACAGAACTGTTGTTTTCCTTTTTCCTGGAGTGAGGACTCGGTCCACAGATAAAGTAGATTGCCTCAGGGAGTAGTGAGTTCCACACTACGGGGCTTGTTCAAACTTCTGTGTCATTCAGATTGATGTGAGGCCTAGATGATTTTTAAAGGTACTTCCATCCACAATAAATTATGAATTTCATGTTTCTAACTGACTACAGACCCTGAATGTGAGCTACATGCAAAGTTAAGAGTAAATAGATATGGGCTGTTAACAAAGTAAGCAGTGAAGTAGAAGATTATTTTTGCAGACAAGCTTTGCCAAGGATAATCTTTAAGAGAACTGAGAGCTGATTCTATTAATGTTCATTGTTGCTCTTTTTAGATAGATTTCCATCTTGTGCTTAACTTACAAGTTATATTTTCGAGAAGAATAAGTAGAGAGGATGGGAACCTTGGCATGTAGTATCTGTCTGGAACCTCGATAGGCGATAAAGTTTTGTATTCATGGAGAGTTCCAAGAAATTGGCTGGGGTTCACTTTCACTCACCTCTATGTGGAAGGTCCATGTTGTCATCTTTTCCCATCATTTCCTCTTTCATCCACCCTCTTTCAAATGAGAAAAACTGAATTAGAGCAGTTGGGGAGCGTCCAAGGTCATGGAAGGAATCAATGGCGAGAAATCACCATACGTGTCAGGAGAGATCATCAATTACAGGATGGTCAATGGTGATTCATCCAGATCCTGTCTTGAAGCTACATTTGGCCTGATGCTTAGCATTTCTGCATGCCCAGCACTCTGTGTGCATTTCCCACTCAGTACAAATTGCATTACGGTGGATGCCCACATATTATTACTTGTAGAACAACCGAACACATATCAGAAATAGTAAAAGTTAAATTTATTTTATAAGGCTCATTTCTCCTGTCAAAACATCTGATCATTCCCTTTACCAATAATGAATTCCTTAATATTTTTGTTATTCAGAAAAAGTATGATAAAAGCGAAGAACCATGAATTTTGGGGGGGAAAAACCATCCAACCAACCTCAAATATTTTCCAAGCTTTGTGCTTCATTAAGGATGGCAAGACAAGGAGCCACAACAGAGAGAGACAGTCCTTCAGTGTGTTTTATGTATTTGACAGAAAAATGACCAACAGAACTATTCAACAATTGATTTCACAAATACAAATAGTGGAAAATTTTGATGAATTTGACTTAGGTTTTGGCTAGGTTCTATTTCTGCATCCTTTTCTGAAGTAAAGATCGTTTTTAATTCTTACTGTAGGCAAATAAGTGCGCTTTAAAATGAGATCCTTGAACATAGTAAAATGTTTAATTAAATATAATATATATCTCTCCAATGACCAGGCATGATAGAGTTGAAAGTCCTTTTTCCCACCACTGATCCAAGGAGAATTCAATGGAATTTAATTCAACAAATATTTACTGAATACCTACTCTGTTACAGACACTAGTATAGGAACCTGACCCACATAAGTGGAAGATATAATCACTGTCTTCAAGGACATCTGTGTTGTGGAGCAATTCACAGCCTTGTGAGACAGTATTTCTTACAATTCTTCTTATTTTGAAAGTCATTTCTGTTTTCAAAATCGCATTAATTTGTTTATCTTGGTTGAAGGATTGCACCAATTTTTCGCTTTCAGTTTTCATAGAATAATATAAAGGATGGGATCTGAAAATGTCTTGATGAGAAACCCTTGCAGTGTTTCCCATGAATACACAGTGCCTGTGCTACACTTCAAAACTTCTTAGTGAAATGAACATTTTCCCAGTCTGCAGCCTTTCTCAACTCATTTCATATGTTTGTATGCATTTTAATGGGCATCTTATTTCTGAGTTAGTGCATGTCTTTTCTTATAAATAATATACAACAGATTATCAGAAGGATCAACAGGAAGACAAAAAAGACTCCCAAATTACAGTTTCTACTTACTTTCCGTGGCAATGTTGACTATGGATTGGAGAACAAAAGGAAGAGCTGATTTATTTGTGGGAAACCAAAAAGAAAATTAGAGTTTCTAGAAAATCAAGATGGTATGTTTTTCCTACTATTATAAGAGATAATGTTAAGTAATTGACGATTATCTTTTCTCTGAAGTCTCAGACATCAGTATTTCACTGTCCTGCAAATCATTTCAGTATTTTGTACCACTCTGAAGGCAAAGATAAATAATTAAATAGAGTAGGTAGTGTTTCTCAAGCTTTGAGCTTACAGATCACCTGGGGGTTTGCATTAAAGCCCAAATTCTGATTCAGGGTCTGGAGTGGAAGCTGCCTTATTTTTGCTGTTGTTCAGGCACTAAATCATATCCAGCTCCTTGCGACCTGTGGACTGCATGCAGCACTCTAGGCTTCCCTGAGCTTCACGGTCTCTGGGAGTTTGCTCAAATTCATGTCTGTTGAAACAGTGATGCTATCTAACTGTCTCATCCTCTGTCGTCCCCTTCTCCTCCTGCCCTCAGTCTTTCCCAGCATCAGGGTCTTTTCCAATGAGTCAGTTCTTCACATCAGCTGGTCAAAGTATTGGAGCTTCAGCTTCAGTCCTTCCAGTGAATATTCAGGACTGATTTCCTTTAGGACAGACTAGTTTGATCTCCTTGCTATCCAAGGGACTCTCAAGAGTCTTCTCCAAGACCACAGTTCAAAAGCATCAATTCTTCAGCACTCAGCCTTCTTTATGGTGGAGCTCTCATGTCTATACATGACTTATATCTGCTTTAAGACTGTAACTACCAGCCACTGAGCTGTGAGCTGAGTGGCTACTGAGCATTTGACATGTAGCTAGTGCCCTCCACGTTGTACACTGTATGGTCACTCTGTCAAGAACAGTCAGATGACAGACCAGTGACCCTCCGTAAGAGCTCTCTTAGATGGGCATTCTGTTTCTTTTGTTGTTTTCTAGATAGTAATGCATTTCGCTCATTTGATGATATTGAATTTTCTGGTAGAAGCTTTGAAAGCACATGTTTTGTTTTTTCATTTTGGTAAATCTATGCAGCTCTGTCTGAGGAGAGCAAAGTTGGCTATGACCTTTTCTTAACTTTTCCATCTGAGATACCTCCAACAGTGCATAAAGTCAATGGCATATTAAATTGCTCAATGAAAACAGATGTATTTCATTCGCTCATGGAAAAAATCTCTTCCTGTGCCAGATATTAGCATAAGTAGATTTGATAAGAAATAAATGTAATTTATTTCTTCATTTAAAATTTAAGAATTCTTCATCTCTTTTGTCTCTGTTAAAATAGGAGTGTAAATACTAAATACTTAAATACTAAAGGTATCATCAGTGGGTAAATCACCTAATATGTGTATTTCTTTTAATATTTTTCTTTTTTATGGCCACACTGTGCAGCCTGTGGGATCTTAGTTCTCAGACCAGGGACTGAACCCTCGCCCTTGACAGTGAAAGCATCGAGTCCTAATCACTGGACCACCATGGAATTCCCATTAATATTTACTCTGTATAAACATAAAGATCCTTCCTTTGAATGATTTATCCTGAAAAATAAATCTTCCCTAGGAGAATAAACAAAATCTGCTAGCTTAGTGCATTAAATGGGCACTGACTGAGTTGGTTGTACTTCTATAGATTTTTAAGATAATTTATCACTAGTAAATATTTACATCACATCAGGCACTAGTCTAAGTGATTTCAGATAATGCTTATTTAACCTTAACAACAATTATATTAGGAATTAGTATCTACCCCATTTATAAATAAGAAAACTGGAGCACAGATAAATGGAATTAATTTGCCAAAGGTCAGACAGCTAACAAATAGAAAGCATGTTTGATAACTGTCAGAATCCATGCTCTAATTATCCGTGCCAGGCTGTGTACCAGTTCAGTGTTGGCTTGGTATGAAAGGTTAGGTTTTCTCACATTAGGCCCTGTATTTTAGATATAATAAGAATCACTAATTCATTAGCAGTCTTTAAAAGTGGGAGGCATTGTAACCATTTTTTTTTTCTGCTTTTACTTATGGTCAAGCTGTTGAAATTTATATTCAGATTTTAAGAAGCTTTGGAATTTAATTGCCCAGCTCTGTCTATTTGCAAATGGATTTGATTTTTAGAGAGCCCTTAATGTCATTTAGAACCAAATCTATGGCATAAGATGGATGATTAAAAATTACTTATTCTTTTGATGACAAGAAAGAGAGTTGACATAAGTTGTGAGACATAATTGTAAAGGTATGAGATGTTGTCAGCCACCTTGAGGCTGATAACACTAGTACCAGTGAGAGCTTACACTAGTACCAGTGAGAGCTTACTAGGGTTCTAGTATTTTCCAGCCATTGTTTTAGGTAAATAATTAATGTTATTTTGTTTAATCTTCATGGTAGCTCAGTATTGTTTTTTCTAGCTTTCACCTGAAAATAATGATATTTAAAGGCTTAGGTGATATTCTCAAGATCACATAGCAAAAAGCAATACAAGGTTTAAAATTGAAGATTATGTAAATCTAAACCCCATGCTCTCTCCATGGCTTACACTGTTACGAAGTATTCTTTCTCAAATGTTTGAATTACAGTATGGACAACATCAATGGAAAAAATGCCTGATCTATCTCAGTAATGAAATTAAGGGCAGTGTTTAATTGGATGATGTATTTGTAAAAAGAGATCCCATTAAATTTAGGATAGGCTTCTTATATTCTGGCAATTTTAGAAGTTGAAGTGCAAATCAACAAGTACTAATTTTATCTAATATTATGTTGAGTAGAATATTTGCTAAACTTGAAGTTATTGTATTCAATAAAAATGTAACATGCCTTTTGATGTGTGTAGTTTCTATAATGATTAAGTTGGTAAAAAATCTTTAAAGAACTTTTGTTATTAGTTTTTTAATGTAATTTTTTATATTGAAGTATAATTTATTTGGGGCTTCCCTGGTGGCTCAGTGGTAAAGAATCTGCCCAATGCAGGAGATGCAGATTCGATCCCTGGATCAGGAATATCCCCTGGAGAAGGAAATGGGAGCCCACTCCAGTGTTCTTGCCTGGAGAATCCCATGGACAGAGGAGCCTGACAGGCTACAGTCCATGGAGTTGCAAAGAGTTGGACATGACTTAGTAACTAAACTACGGGCACAATGATAGTTCCCTGTTGTTTTCATGGGGTGGTGGTGTTCAGTCACTCAGTTATGTCGAACTCTTTGTGACACTGTGGACTGCAGCATGCCAGGCTTCCCTGTCCTTCACTATCTCCCGGAGCTTGCTCAAACTCATGTCCATTGAGTCAGTGATGCCATCCAACCATCTCATCCTCTGTTGTCCCCTTCTTCTCCTGCCTTCACTCTTTCCCAGCATCAGGGTCTTTTCTAATGAGTCAGCTCTTCTCATCAGGTGGCCAAAGTACTGGAGCTTCAGCTTCAGCATCATTCCTTGCAGTGAATATTCAGGATTGATTTCCTTTAGGATTGACTGGTTTGATCTCCTTGCAGTCCAAAGGACTCTCAAAAGTCTTCTCCAACACCATATATATGTACACATATATATACTTACATATATGTAAGAACCCCGGGTTCGATCCCTGGGTTGGGAAGATCCCCATTCTTGCCTGGAGAATCCCATGGACAGAGAAACCTGGTGGGTTACAGTCCATAGTGTTGCAGAGCCAGACACGACATGACTGAATTAAGTTAGCACACAAACATATGCATAAATATATATATCAGTTCAGTTCGGTTCAGTCGCTCAGTCGTGTCCGACTCTTTGCAACCCCATGAATCACAGCATGCCAGGCTTCCCTATCCATCACCATCTCCCGGAGTTCACTCAGACTCACATCCATCGAGTCCGTGATGCCATCCAGCCATCTCATCCTCGGTTGTCCCCTTCTCCTCCCGCCCCAAATCCCTCCCAGCATCAGAGTCTTTTTCAATGAGTCAACTCTTCGCATCAGGTGGCCAAAGTACTGGAGTTTCAGCTTTAGCATCATTCCTTCCAAAGAAATCCCAGGGTTGATCTCCTTCAGAATGGACTGGTTGGATCTCCTTGCAGTCCAAGGGACTCTCAAGAGTCTTCTCCAACACCACAGTTCAAAAGCATCGATTCTTCGGCGCTCAGCTTTCTTCACAGTCCAACTTTCACATCCATACATGACCACAGGAAAAACCATAGCCTTGACTAGGCGGACCTTAGTCGGCAAAGTAATGTCTCTGCTTTTGAATATACTATCCAGGTTGGTCATAACTTTTCTTCCAAGGAGTAAGCGTCTTTTAATTTCATGGCTGCAGTCACCATCTGCAGTGATTTTGGAGCCCAAAAAAATAAAGTCTGACACTGTTTCCACTGTTTCCCCATCTATTTCCCATGAAGTGATGGGACCGGATGCCATGATCTTCGTTTTCTGAATGTTGAGCTTTAAGCCAACTTTTTCGCTCTCCTCCTTCACTTTCATCAAGAGGCTTTTTAGCTCCTCCTCACTTTCTGCCATAAGGGTGGTGTCATCAGCATATCTGAGGTTATTGATATTTCTCCCGGCAATCTTGATTCCAGCTTGTGTTTCTTCCAGTCCAGCGTTTCTCATGATGTACTCTGCATATAAGTTAAATAAGCAGGGAGACAATATACAGCCTTGACGTACTCCTTTTCCTATTTGGAACCAGTCTGTTGTTCCATGTGCAGTTCTAACTGTTGCTTCCTGACCTGCATACAGATTTCTCAAGAGGCAGGTTAGGTGGTCTGGTATTCCCATCTCTTTCAGAATTTTCCACAGTTGATTGTGATCCACACAGTCAAAGGCTTTGGCATAGTCAATAAAGCAGAAATAGATGTTTTTCTGGAACTCTCTTGCTTTTTCCATGATCCAGCGGATGTTTTCAGATTCTTTTCCCTTTAGGTCCTTGTTGGTTATCTATTTTATATATGGTTGTGTGTATATGTTAATCTCATGTTCTTAACTCACTGCCCCCTTTCCCCTTTGCTAATCATAAGTTTGTTTTCTGTGTGTCTATTTCTCTTTTGAATATAAGTTCATTTGTATCTTTTTTGGAGAAGACTCTTGAGAGTCCCTTGGACTGCAAGGAGATCCAACTAGTCCATTCTAAAGGAGATCAGTCCTGGGTGTTTTTTGGAAGGAATGATGCTAAAGCTGAAACTGCAATACTTTGGCTACCTCATACAAAGAGCTGACTCATTGGAAAAGACTGATGTTGGGAGGGATTGGGGGCAGGAGGAAAAGGGACGACAGAGGATGAGATGGCTGGCTGGCATCACCGACTCAATGGACATGAGTTTGAATGAACTCCAGGAGTTGGTGATGGACAGGGAGGCCTGGTGTGCTGCAATTCATGTCGTCGCAAAGAGTCAGACACGACTGAGCGACTGAACTGAATTGACTGATATCTTTTTTTAAAAAATTCCACATGCAAACTGTATCATATGATATTTGTCATTGGCTGGCTTACTTCACTTTAGTACAATTAGCTCTAGGTCCATCCATGTTGCTGCAGATGGAATTAATTCATTCTAACTCAACTCTCCAACTAGGCCTTAGGATCTGTCTACCTACTATTCAAGAAAGGGCTAACTCTTTCTAAATTGTACAAAGCCTTTCATAGTTATACCTGTCAATTCATAAAGAGGAAATAGGTGGGTGGGAAAATTGACATGGTTTATCTAAGTGGTATTCTGTCTAGACTTGTATATGGAGAACTTATCCTCTAGTTATCCTCTAGGACTATACATCTGACTTCTAGATTTAATTTGCCAAGTCAGAGATATANATAGTTATACCTGTCAATTCATAAAGAGGAAATAGGTGGGTGGGAAAATTGACATGGTTTATCTAAGTGGTATTCTGTCTAGACTTGTATATGGAGAACTTATCCTCTAGTTATCCTCTAGGACTATACATCTGACTTCTAGATTTAATTTGCCAAGTTAGAGATATAATGGATGTTAAATAGGCAACTCACAACATCTCCCACACTTTTGTAAGGTATATTGAAATGGCCCAACAGTTCATTTGAGTGTAATATGGAAAAACCCAAATGAACTTTTTGGCCAACCCAGTACATTACCTATTCATACCCACAGTCATGAGTGATACCCACTCATTCCTTGTCATTTTTCTGTTTCTGTTAACTCTCAGAATATCTGGCCTACTGTAAGTGCTTAATAATTTCTTGTTCATGGAATGCAAATTTGAACCTCAAAAAGTTTTCATGTATTCTTCCCAAATCAGCTTCAAAAAATAAACTCAAGTGGGAGTTGAAAGAAAAAAAGCAGCAGACGGAAAGGAGAATGAGAGAAAATGGGGAGAAGAAACAGTTTCTTAAGTTGCTCGCCATCCTGAAATGAAAGAAATTAAACCTCCGGGGCTTCCCTGGTGGCTCAGACAGTAAAGCGTCTGCCTACAATGTGGGAGACCTGGGTTCGATCTCTGGGTCGGGAAGATCCTCTGGAGAAGGAAATGGCGACCCACTCCAGCATTCTTGCCTGGAAAATCCCATGGACAGAGGAGCCTTGTAGACTATAGTCCATGGGGTTGCAAAGAGTTGGACACGACTGAGCGACTAAACTAAATAGCTCATTAAAGGAATCTAATCTTGGTCAGGGTGAGAACTTTGACCTGTGGCCCTGTTCTCGGCCATGACCAGGGAAACCTCAGTGCCTCTTTGTCCACACTCTTTTCTGCACCGAGGTGCCTGACGACACCTCCAGACATGCTTGGTGTTGGGATGGGCACAGGTGAGCACCGTGGCCTACATCAGGATCCTTCTGGAAGCTTCATTCTGGAAGCATGCACAAGATGTGAAGCTTTAGGGGTAGTCATAGCTTCTCTAATGAGAGAGTGTACTGGTAAGACCATTTTGTGTTTCCTTCCTCCCCAGTACAAAACATTTTCTGTATCCCTCTCAGTTTAATTTGTGGGATACCATTTAGGGAAGATGTGTTTACTGTAGGACCCCTTAGAAAAGATTCATTTCTGGTTGGAACTGAAATGAATACCCACAGGGCAAACTGTTTTGGCCTTACAGATCAAATTTTCTTCCCCTGTGTTTTCTTGCTTTCTCTTGAGTGGTAATCAAGGTGCTGTATAATCCATCAGAATGTTTGAAAGGATGAGATGGCCCGTGACAGGGTGGCCAAGAAAAGTGTTTGTGTTAACATTTTCTGTATCCCTCTCAGTTTAATTTGTGGGATACCATTTAGGGAAGATGTGTTTACTGTAGGATCCCTTAGAAAAGATTCATTTCTGGTTGGAACTGGAATGAATACCCACAGGGCAAACTGTTTTGGCCTTACAGATCAAATTTTCTTCCTCTGTGTTTTCTTGCTTTCTCTTGAGTGGTAATCAAGGACCTATATAATCCATCAGAATGTTTGAAAGGATGAGATGGCCCGTGACAGGGTGGCCAAGAAAAGTGTTTGTGTTTGCGCATCGTCAGATCTGGGCTGCTGCCAGTGACCCAGGAGAGGGCGGGAGCCTGGCCTGGCTGATCCCAGGGCTGCTCTGCCCCAGTTCCAATAGCCACTAAGCCCACTGGAGTATAAATAGCAATGTGACAAGCCTCCATTCAGTTTATAGTGNGGATGAGATGGCCCGTGACAGGGTGGCCAAGAAAAGTGTTTGTGTTTGTGCGTCGTCAGATCTGGGCTGCTGCCAGTGACCCAGGAGAGGGCGGGAGCCTGGCCTGGCTGATCCCAGGGCTGCTCTGCCCCAGTTCCAATAGCCACTAAGCCCACTGGAGTATAAATAGCAATGTGACAAGCCTCCATTCAGTTTATAGTGTTTTCATGGCAGGCTGTGGCAGTAAGTGATTTATCTAAGGTAGAACTATCTAATGAGCCCTGCTGCTGCTAAGTCGCTTCAGTCATGTCCGACTCTGTGCGACCCCATAGATGGCAGCCCACCAGGCTCCCCTGTCCCTGGGATTCTCCAAGCAAGAACACTGGCGTGGGCTGCCATTTCCTTCTCCAGTGCATGAAAGTGAAAAGTGAAAGTGAAGTCGCTCAGTCATGTCTGACTCTTCACGACCCCATGGACTGCAGCCTACCAGGCTCCTCTTTCCATGGGATTTTCCAGGCAAGAGTACTGGAATGGGTTGTCATCGCTGTGGCCAAACAAGACTTGTTCCACTTGCAGGGCTGCTGGGTAAAGAGTTCCCATTAAGCCATGGGCCAGAAAAAGGAAAAGTTAGTTATTACTGAATTACAGCTAGGTTTCTGGAATAGAAAACATAGTTGCCCTCGAGTTAAGAGACCTTAGAATTTCAAGGCTGGGGGAAAAAAAAAAAACATGAAATACACAAAATCACAAAATTGTCTCTTGAAAGAGAATCATATCAAGAGCTTGGGAGCAATTTGCATAATGAAAAAATATTCATGGGCCTGGGATACCAAAACTCAAGGGTAAAAGAATTGTTCACCTTGATTAGGCAGAATTATCCCAGTAATTGTAGTCTAGCTTGTACCTTTCCTAGTCAGCTGCTAACTGGAGGCCACACTGAACATTTATATTCTAAAGTTAAAACAAACAGTTGATAGGAACATTAGACTGCTACTCTCTAGAAAGGTCTGTTGCCTCTTTGGAATGATGACTTTTTCCAGATTTTCCTTAGTACGAGCTTCCTACAGGCATTTTTAGTTAGTGTTAGTAGATCAGTTGGGTCGGACTCTTTTTGACCCCCAGGGACTGTAGCCTGCCAGGCTCCTCTGTCCGTAGAATTCTCTCGGCAAGAACACTGAAGTGTTCTCCAGGGGCTCTTCTTGACCCAGGGATAGAACCCAGGTCTCCTGCATTGCAGGCAGTTTCTTTACTGCCTGAGCCACCAGGGAAGCCTTCTTGTAGGAATGGAACAAGCCTTCTTGAGGTTTTAGTCTTCAAGTTTCTCACATTATTATTAACCAATATTATTGAATGCCTGTTAGGTGCTAAGCCTGTTCTAGACATTGAACACAGCAATTAGCAAAAAAGACAACTATCCTTGTCCTATGTATCCTTTATTCCAGTGGGACAAGACAGATCAGAAACAAAATCAACAGTT
>SJYX01009710.1:350812-387325 GCA_006410675.1 Oreotragus oreotragus | reverse complement strand
TCTTCTTGACCCAGGGATAGAACCCAGGTCTCCTGCATTGCAGGCAGTTTCTTTACTGCCTGAGCCACCAGGGAAGCCTTCTTGTAGGAATGGAACAAGCCTTCTTGAGGTTTTAGTCTTCAAGTTTCTCACATTATTATTAACCAATATTATCGGATGCCTGTTAGGTGCTAAGCCTGTTCTAGACATTGAACACAGCAATTAGCAAAAAAGACAACTATCCTTGTCCTATGTATCCTTTATTCCAGTGGGACAAGACAGATCAGAAACAAAATCAACAGTTAATAATGTGATGTTTTAGGAGGTAAAGTGTCCCAGATTATAAATTATAGAAAGAAAAAGGAAGAAATATCAGGATGGTAAAAATGTAACTGCAGCATTTTAACTTTTTATTTTGTATTAGGGCACAGCTGATTAACAAACAATGTTGTGATAGTTTCAGGTGAGCAGCAAAGGGACTCAGCCATACACATACGTGTATCCCTTCTCCTCCCCACTCCCCTCCCATCCAGGCTGCCGCGTAGCATTGAGCAGAGTTCCCTGTGCTCTACAGTAGGTCCCTGTTAGCTATTCATTTTAAATAGAGCATATTCATCCCAAACTCCTGAACTATCCCTTTGCTCTTTCCACAACCCCACCCAGCAACCATGAGTAACTGCAGTATTCTAAAAGGTGCTCCATAAAGGCCTCCCTGAGAAGGCGACATTGGAATAAAGACTTGAAAGAAGGGAGGGCATATGATCCATGAGGGAGGGCAGACTGGGAGGCTGGGATAGGGTGTACCAATGCCATGGCCGTTGGGTGGAAGCTTGCCCGGTGCATTGAAGGAACAGCAAGGATACCAGTGTCACTGGAGTTGGGTTGGGGGGAGAGCGGGAGGAGGGGTCCCGGAGAAGAAGAGGGCAGAGTCTGTGGACCAGTGTAAGGTCTTTAGTCTGCATTCTCAATGAGAAGCCACTGGGAGACTCTGCATACAGGGAAGGCAGGGATACGTCTTTATTTTGAAGAGGCCACCCTAATTGTGAGAGTCAAATGAAAGCAGGCAAGAATGAAAGCAAGGAGCCCGCTTGGGAGCCCATGGTAACGCTACAGGCGAGAGGAGGTTATGGTTTGGAACATAATGAGAAATTGTCAAATGTGGATATATTTAAGAAAATGGCCTGTTGCTTGAATGTTGGGGATCGTTAAGAAAAAGAGGCAAAGATGAATCCAAAGTTTGGGGCTTGATAATTGCACAGAAGAGAGAGAGAGAGTGTGTGTGTGTGTGTGAGAGTGTGTGTGAGAGTGTGTGTGAGAGTGTGTGTGTGTATGGCTCATGTTATTGCCAAAACAGAGAGGAGAAACTCAGGTAGATCAGGTTTGTCAGAGAACCAGGAAAACGTCTCACATATGTTCAGTTTAGACTTTCAGTTGAAGTTGTTTAAGAGGAACTTGGGTGTCATAAATATGGGATTCAAGAGAGAAATCAGGGCTAGAAATACAAATTTGAGGTACAATTTTATTCCTCAGTAAATGATCATTTTAAAAAGTGAACTTTTGCCCTCAACTGAGTAATGTATTTTAACAGATTTTCCTCTTCTGGAAAGCAAATCTGCTCCTCCCTTTATCCATGCTTTCAATCATCAGATAGTCATTGAGCACTGCATGGACCTGGTAGTGTATGTGCATTGATTGAAGCGGCAGATTCCATCTGTGCTTCCATGGGGTTCCTTGCAAGAAAGGAGGGAGATAAGGCAGAGGATCACAGTGCTTTGTTTCAAGTGCATGTTATGGGCAGTAAAATGTCTCACAGTAGCAGAGAGAGTGGGGGAACCTCACACAGATAATGAGTCAGGAAAACCTCTTGGAAGAAATTAGATGCTAAGGTCTTAAGGAAATGTAAACACAGAGGTGAAAACTACTCTAGGCGAAACAACCTATGGAGGGCTTAAAGCTGAGAGAGACCTCAGTGTGTTAATCTTTGTAAATGGTCAGAGTTTCGTTTGCTTGGACATGGAATGCAAGCCTGAAGCTGGGTAAGGTAAGGAGAGCTGGAGACGCAGAGGGCCTTCTTGCATAGTCATGTGCCGGTTAGTCCCATACTCCCAATTTATCCTCCACCTCTTCCCCTGTGCTCACCAAAAGTTTGTTTTCTATGTCTGAGAGTCTCTTTCTGTTTTGTAAATAAGTTCATTTGTACTCTATGTTAGATTCCACATTGAAGTGATACCATATGATATTTGTCTTTATCTGACTTGGCATGACAATCTCTGGGTCCATCTATCTTGCTACCAACAGCGTTATTTTATTCTTTTTTAATGGCTGAGTAACGTCCCATCCTGTGTATATATTCATCTTCCTTATCCACTCATCTGCTGACGGACACAGCTTGCTCCCATGTCTTGGCTATTGTAAATCGTGCTGCTGTGAATTTTAGGGTGCGTGTATTTTTTTGAATTAGAGCTTCCATCTTTGCCGGATGTATGCCCAGGAGTGGGATTATGTGATCATGTGGTAACTCTCTTTCTCATTTTTGAAGGAACCTCCGTACTGTTTTCCACAGTGGCTGAACCAGTTTACATCCCACCCACAATGTAGGACGGTTCCCTCTTCTCCACACCCTCTCCAGCCTGAATTATTTGTAAACTTTTTGATGTTGGTCATTCTGACCAGTGTGACACGCTACCTCAGTGTAGTTTTGATTTTCATTTCTCTAAATATTTGCAGTGGTGAGCATCTTTTCGTGTGTCTGTTGGCCATCTGTGTGTCTTTGGAGAAGTGTCTATTTAGGTCTTCTGTTCATTTTCTTGATTTTTTGTTGTTGTTGTTACTGAGTTGCATAACTACTTGTATGTTGTGGAAATTAAGCCCTTGTCAGTCCATTCATTTGCCAATATCTTCTCCCAGTCTGTTGGTTGACATATTGTTGTGTTTATAGTTTCCTTTCCAGTGCAAAACCTTATACATTTGATTAGGTCCCATTTGTTTATTTTTCCTTATATTTTTATTGCCAGGGGATACTTGACTTAAGGAAACATTGCCATGATTTATGTCAGAGAAAGTTCTGCCTGTGTTCTTTTCTAGGAGTTATATGGTGTAATGACTTATACTTAAGTCTTTAAATCATTTTGAGGTTATTTTTGTGTATGGTGTGTGGGTGTGTTCTAACATCACTGACTTACATGCAGCTGTCCAGCTTTCCCAGCACCACTTGCTGTGGAGACTGTGTTTTCTCCGTTGTACATTTTGGCCTCCTTTATTGAAGATTAACTGGCTCTAGGTGTATGGGTTTATTTCTAGCCTGTCTATTCTGGTTCCATTGATTTGTATGTCTGTTTATGTGCCAGCATCATGCTGTTTTGATTACTGTAGCTTTGTAGTATTTTCTGAATTCTGGGAGGACCACCCTCTAGCTCTATTCTTTTTTCTTCAGAATTGCTTGGAAATTCTGGGTCATTTGTGGTTCCAATTTTAGGGTTAGTTGTTCTGTTTCTGAAGGGGCTTTTTAAGGAGTTTGGACTTTATGCTAAGAGCAAAAATAAAAAATAATTAAAACTTCAAAGCAACAGGTATTTATTTTATCTAGTCAATGTCCAATAATCAATTTGTGATTTATTTTTTCTCACTGAAATTGGGTCCACCATGTTTCTCATACTGAAGTGCCTTTCGTATCTGATCAGTAGTGATTTATTTTATGTTCCTTGATATGCTTATTTATTTTTATTGAGGCATCTGGTTGTTTCACTCAGCAGCTAATCTTTTGTTCAGTTTTTGATGCGCATGCAGAGATATTTCCGAATACCTGAAAAGGCCAAACTCATGTTTGTTCAGATTGCTGAGAAATCAGTCCTTTGTTCTTTCAGATGGTTGTGAATCTTAAAAAAAAATAAGGAGCTAAGAATTAAATGGTAGAGATACAGGTGAGGTACATAATGCACATCGTTATGTTTGAGGATGTGCATCATCAAACATTTGAAAATGAAGTTTGAAAATGAAACAGGGTTCAAACATTTCCAAAAGTCTAGTTCATCTGCAGTTCATAGCAGTTATCGGAACACACAGCCAGATTTGAATGTTCAGTAACTTAATGATCGTTCATGGCACCACAGTAAATCTCTGCCAGAAATGTGTTGAATGGAGTCACTTGAGAGATGAAAAAGGGGGGTGGGGGAGATGACATGACAGAGCAAAAAGTCCTGAGAATAGACAGATACAAACATTATTGCCACGTTTCTTGTATAGAAAAGGAAGATGAGTAGAGAGGTCAACAGACAGCCTTTAGTCTCATGTCAAGATAGTGACACTTGCTCTCAGAAGGATCCTGGTCCCACAAGAGAGGTTGCCAAGGTGAACTTGAATAGTTCGTACTATTTTTCAAAGCAAATTTAGCAGGATCCCTTCATACTCAGCCACATGCATAGACAAATGCCACACACAGTAACAAGCTACTGATGTCCTGCTAGAGAACTGAAATGTTTCAGGTAATTCACAGGTAGTGAAACTTAGTGAATAAAATTTTATTTTTCCTGAATTCAGTGAGAGTATCATTGTAAGGTCAAAACCAGCTGCAAGTGAAAAATGGCATAATCTCACTTAACCTAAGAGTGAGATTCCTTCTCAGTACTAAAGATAGTAAATATACCAACATGCAAATTTTAGGTTATAACATTAAATGGATAAATGATATTACAGAGCAATTAAGCGATTCACTTTTTCAGTGTAGGGTACTTGTTCTGTCTTCTCTATTTTAATACCCAATCTTTATATTAGTTTCCATTTTGTAGTTCAACAACTGGTCTCAAGAGAGTTTCAGGAGAATTTAAGGAAGTAACAGGCTAAAGGGATATATCCCTTCTGTGGGTATGAATGGTCTGAAATTTATAATTTCCCCTGAGAATTGTGAAGTTTCTTAAGGCCATAGAGTCCCAAAATACCCATTTATCTAAGAGAGTCAAAAAAGCTAAATAGGAAGGAAAGTGAAAGTTGCTCAGTAGTATCCGACTCTTTGTGACCCCAAGGACTCTACCCCAAGAATTCCATGGAATTCTCCAGGCAGAATACTCTAGTGGGTAGCCTTTCCCTTCTCTAGAGGATCTTCCCAATCCAGGGATGGAGCCAGGCCTCCCACACTGCAGGCGGCTTCTCTACCACCTGAGCTACCAGAGCAGCCCAGGAATACTGGGGTGGGTAGCCTGTCTCTAATCCAGTGGATCTTCTGAGCCGGGGTCTCTTGCATTGCAGGCGGCTTCTTTACCACCTGAACTATCATGGAATCCCAAATAGGAAGAAGGCGGCACATAAAATTTCGGCAGCCTTATATCTTAAGCAAAATGTTGTGTTTGTGTGTGTTTTTACTCTTTAGATTCCAAAACTAGCAAAGGAGGACTGGGAAAGAGTCAACTCAGCCATAGGAAAAAGGGCTAATATCAGACTAATTCTCATTTTCTTTGGTGATGGAGTGACCAGGTTTGTGGATGGAAAAAGCAATAGACGTAATATATCTTCCCTTCGGGAAGGCTTTACTTTGCTCTCCAAGATATGCTCATAAACAAGCCAGAAAACACACACACGCACACAGTGGGTAATTTATGTCAGATGTCAGATGTGTGGCGGTCCAGGAGACTGTTTATCAATGTTTCAGAGTCAACACACCAGACCCCATTGAGAAGCTCAGTTCTCTAAGCTTGGATAAGGCTCAAAATGTACAACAGTGGCACCTCACAGTCCCTTAGAATTCAGGATGATTTGTAGATGACTTAGCAAATGATTGACCTGAACTCAATGGATGAACATTGGGTAGAATAAATTCCATTATTTTTGAATTAATAGCTTTAAAAAGCTGGAGGGAAAATGGTTATTTTAGGGATGAAAATGGAGAGGAATCTAGGTTATTCATGTGTTGAACTGTTACCCCAAAAGATAAGCTGAAATCCTAAATGTCCATAGCTATGAGTGTGACCTTACTTGGATATAGCCTTTGCAGATATAATCCAGGTAAGATATGTCAGTAGAGTGGGCCCTAATCTGTTGTCCTTACAAGAGAGGAAATGCCATGTGAAGACAGAGGTACACAGGGAGAAAGTCATGAATGGTCACAGAGGGAGTGATCGGAGTGATGTAGCTGCAAGTCGAGGACAGTCAAGGATTGTTGGCTACCACTAGAAGCTAGGATGAGAAAAGGAAGGAGTCTACCCAGAGTTTCT
Organism: Oreotragus oreotragus; assembly: GCA_006410675.1. Taxonomy (NCBI): domain Eukaryota; kingdom Metazoa; phylum Chordata; class Mammalia; order Artiodactyla; family Bovidae; genus Oreotragus; species Oreotragus oreotragus. Next base: position 381,143 of record SJYX01009710.1, on the reverse strand, counting down.
GATGGAGCATGGCCCTGCCAACACCTTGATTTTAGACTCCTGTCCTCCAGAGTCATTGGAGCATAATTTCTACTGTGGCTTTTTTGTTCATTTGTTCGTTTTCTTTTTTTAGCTGCCTCTAGGAGAAGGCAATGGCACCCCACACCGGTACTCTTGCCTGGAAACTCCCATGGACGGAGGAGCCTGGTAGGCTGCAGTCCATGGGGTCACTGAGAGTTGGACACGACCCAGTAACTTCACTTTCACTTTTCACTTTCATGCATTGGAGAAGGAAATGGCAACCCACTCCAGTGTTCTTGCCTGGAGAATCCCAGGGACGGGGGAGCCTAGTGGGCTGCCGTCTATGGGGTCGCACAGAGTCGGACACGACTGAAGCGACTTAGCAGCAGCAGCAGCAGTCTTAGTTGCTGCACGTGGGATCTTCACTGCTTCATGTGGGATCTTTCACTGCAGCACACAGACTCTCTAGTTGTGGGGTGCCAGCTCAGGACTTGTGGCTTGTAGCCTCAGTTATGTGCATGTGTGATTTGAGTTCCCCAGGCACCGATCAAACCTGAGTCCCCTGTGTTGCAAGGTGGATTCTTAACCACTGGACCAGGGAAGTCCTGATTTCTGTCGGTTTCAGTGACTCAGCATGTGGAACTTTGTTATAGCAGTTTGAAGAGATTAAGACAATGACAAACAGCACGTGTTCTGCAAAAGAAATTTGTGTCTTAAACACCAGGGGTCTAGGGGCAAATCCAGGAAGCAGTTACAGTGACAGTGGGCACATGCTTTCACTCATTTGAGTCTGAGTTTGCTGAACTTTATAAAGGAGAGATGCTGGTGTAGAATGAAATTTGATTGGACTTTCCTAAGTAATATTCTGCCAGGCATATCTTTCTTTATAAAAAATAAACACATTTTACAAAATTTTGCTTAGCACTTTAGGGAGCTCACAGACCTCTTTTAGCTCAGCCCATGGTCCCCTGTTTATATCTGCTTTAAACAATGCCAGGTGGCCCTAATGGTAAAGAACCTGCCAGCAGATGCAGGAGACATAAGAGACATGGGTTCAGTCCTTGGGTTGGGAAGATCCCCTGGAAGGGGACATGGCAACCCACTCCAGCGTGGGTGGGTACAGGCAATTGGGTTGCAGAGTCTGACGTCACTGAAGGAACTTAGAACACAACACCTCTCTAAAACCAAGCCAGTTGATGAAGCTATGCTCTTTTTGTTCATCATGGCAGTAATGATAAGGGCCAGAGGTTTGAAGAAGACAAATGGAGTCCTAAATGTACTGGCCTGGCATGCTGCAATTCATGGGGTTGCAAAGAGTCAGACATGACTGAGCAACTGAACTGAACTGAAGCTTAATTATCTGAAGAAACTGCAAATTATTTTTTAAGTGGGGTTCCATTCTACAGTACTACTGTGCATCAATGCCACTGTGTATGAGAGGTCCAATTCCTTCATGTCTTCTCCAACACTCAGTATGGTCACTCTTTTTAAATATAGTCATTCTGTTAGGTGTGTAAGTATCTGATTGTGGTTGTACTTTTCTAATTACTAATGATGCCAAGCATCTTTCCATGTGCTTATGAGTTAATTATTTCTTTTTGGTCCAATATCTATTCAAATCTTTTGCCTATTTTTCATTTTCACTTGGAATACTGTTCTTACTGTTGAGCTTTGAGAATTCTTTGCAAAGAGATATTAGAAAAATTGGAAGGTAATGGACATATTTGTTTCATTGATCGTGGCAATGGTGTTACATATGTATATATATGTCCAAAGTTATAAAATTGTACATTTGAAATGTTTAGATATGCCAATTATATCTTGAAAGAATGGGATGTGTGTTTTTGTAATTTCATATACTTATAATAAACAAGAATGTTTAGTTAATTGAAATCACAACCTTGTAAATAAATTTGAAATCGTTAACTTGTCTAAATCGATTTACACATAGCCCTTCTGGTTGAGATTTTGTTATATTATTCTCAGTATTGCAGTATCTAAGATAGTTAAGCTTATTAACTTTACTAAATTTATGACATTCACTAGTACTTAAAAATTATTTGTTAAACAATTAAAATACTTGAAAGGGAAACTAAGTTTGTAAATTTACTTAAAAAAATTTTATAGCCTTGACTATGTTTTAAAAAGATGTCAAGTATTTTCAGAGGTGACTTAAAAGTTGTAAAACAGAGAATGTTGCTCATTGTCCAGTTGTATAAGGTTCAAGTCATTAGCTACTGCAGTCACTGATGGACAGCACCCTAAAAGGAATTTAAGACAGAAAACAGAACAGGGCATTCTGTGCTTTGGAAAAACAGGCCCCTCAGATAGTTAAATGTATATCTCAGGAAAGATTTTAATAGGCCTGAATTCTTTCATCTTCCCATACATAGAAAAGCATTAAAATCAATAATCAAGATATCTGTTCCATGTAACCAGCAGACTTCTTTTATTAAAATGTGTGCTTGACTTCATGTATTCCCCAGCAAAAATCATATAGAAACTGTCTTCTTCCCCTGCCTCTTTGGAGCAGTTCCCTCAGAGCTACTGAGAGGTTGTTTTCCCAGGCTGTTGTCCTCAGTAAGGTTCCTGCAAAAAACTGAAACCTACAATTCTTGTACTGTGCTTTTTCTCAGTTGGGAAAGTGATTTTTCTTAAAAATTTATGTACTTTTGGCCATGCTACATGGACTGAGGGATCTGAGTTCCCCAGCCAGGAATCCGACCTACCCTTATGGTGGAAATGTGGAGTCCTAACCACTGGACTGCAAGGGAAGTCCCAACAAAATGATTTTTAAAATTTGATTAATTGAAAATGTTTCATAAATAAAGCAACAATATTTATAAATTAACTGCTTCAAAGATAACTTCTAAGCTTTAACTATCTTCCACAGTTAAGAGAGAAAAGCTATTACTCTATGCCCTCTATAACAGACCTCCAGGTACTGCAAATCAAGGTTTGGTGTCAGAGCAAATAACCTCAGGACTTGTGATATTGATCAGGAAAACCACAATCTAATATCACCAAAAGCAGATGGCTTTTTCTCACTTCTGTGTCCATCTTCTCCAAAGGTCCCTGTGAAAGTGTGTGAAGTCACTCAGTCATGTCTGACTGTTTGCGACCCATGGACTGTAGCCCACCAGGCCTCTCCGTCCAAGGGATTCTCTAGGCAAGAATACTGGGTGGGTTGCCATTTCCTTCTCCAGGGAAGATCTCTGTAGGAGAGCAAAATTTGCCACCCCAGTTGTATCTCTCTGGTAAGGAGATTAATTCAGGCTGATTATTTTTAACAAACAGAAGACTAAGGAATTCTTTCTTTTTATCTCCCCCTTGGCTGACTAAAGAATTTAGATAAAACACCTGTTTCAGGAACAGAGCTATCATCAGAAATACCTGCAGAGAATACAAGCTAGGTGTGGTGGGGGAACACTCAGGGAGACCTAGAGGTCAGAGTAAACTCTGGGTCCTGTTGTCTCTGCATGGCTCAGCAAGCATTTTTTACCAGATATTCACTTTTCCACCACCGTGTGAATTACTTTCCTTCCCTTTGAAGTCTCAAACTTCTTTTGTCTTTAGCTGAAGATGGGGTCTTTCACCACTTGGCTTAGTTATTTTTCCTGGGTCTCTCCTGTACGTTTGTGATATTCAATTTTTGTTTGTTTGTTTGTTTGTTTTAGTTTTTATTTTTACTTTATTTTACTTTACAATACTGTATTGGTTTTGCCATACATTGACATGAATCCGCCACGGGTGTATACGAGCTCCCAATCCTGAACTCCCCTCCCACCTCTCACCCCGTATCATCTCTCTGGATCATCCCTGTGCACCAGCCCCAAGCATCCTGTATCCTGTATTGAACATAGACTGGTGATTCATTTCTTACTTGATAGTATACATGTTTCAGTGCCATTCTTCCAAATAAACTCTCCCTCTCCCTCAGAGTCCAAAGTCTTTTCTTTACATCTGTGTCTCTATTGCTGTCTTGCATACAGGATTATCTTTACCAACTTTCTAAATTCCATATATATGTGTTAGTATACTGTATTGGTGTTTTTCTTTCTGGCTTACTTCACTCTGTATAATCGGTTCTAGTTTCATCCATCTCATTAGAACTGATTCAAATGTATTCTTTTTAATGGCTGAGTAATACTCCATTGTGTATATGTACCACAGCTTTCTTATCCATTCATCTGCTGATGGACATCTAGGTTGTTTCCATGTCCTGGCTATTATAAACAGTGCTGCAGTGAACATTGGGGTACATGTGTCTCTTTCAATTCTGGTTTCCTCGGTGTGTATGCCCAGCAGTGNTTCTGAGGATTTTTTAAAAAATAAATTCATTTATTTGATTACACTGTGCCTTAGTTGCAGCACGTGGGAATTTTTGTTGTGACATGTGAACTCTTAGTTGCAGCATATGGGATCTAGTTCCCAGGGATGGAACCTGGGCCCCCTGCCTTGGGAATACCAAATTTTAGCCACTGTACCACCAGGGAAGTCCCCACTGCTGAAGATTTTAATTCCAGCACCAGTTTTCCTAAATGTCACGCCTGGGAATTGATTCTCAGCCTTTCCTTTTATACTCTGGAATGAGAAGTCAAGTGCAGAGAGAGGGACTGAGAAAAGAACGGAGGGGAAGAAAGAGTGACCGTGTCTATCATGATCAGTTATAACCTGTTACCTCCAAAACAACAAGACACGTGGTGCAGTGGTGCAGCTTTATTGGGGAAGCTGGAAGGTTGTGTAAGTCAAGGCTTCACCATTGCTGGTTTAACATTTTAAAATAAGTTTCTGGATGGACATCACACACAAGCTTTAACAAGAGACTTGGTAACTATCCCTGGGGACAACGAGGGCACAGGCCTCTCCCCTGAAGTCCTTCCAAACCACCCCTACATAAGAAAAATCATGATACCTTTGAAAGTCACAAAGCAAAAACAGAAGTCTCTAAGACCGAGTAGATCATTCCATGGAGGCCTATTCACAACACCTTCTTCAGTTACAGTCAATTTTCTTCCACACAGTGTTTATTCCTTTCTCAGATATTTATAGTCCTCATACCAAAAGTCCATTGAACATCAACTGATGATAAAGTAACATAAAACAGATTTATATATTCGCCTTGTCTAATACTCTATTGGGAAGAGAAGACATTGCTCAATCTAATAGCCTCCTTTCTTAAAAGAGATTCATTTTAAAATGTTGTCTTATAAATACAAAATGGGTTGAAACTCGTGTGCTCTAAATATTTTAAGGGATTTATGTTTGCATTAACTGTCCTTTTAATCAAACTTCAGTACATTACAAACACTGCAGACATTTCAAGGAGAAAATACTACTTGCTGTTTCAAAGTTAAAAGTTTCCTAGTAGAAAGGAAATCCTAAAAGTTCTAAAAGATGATACTAGAAACATATTGTCAGACTCATTATTATATATAGAAGATGTTCCCATATTAATCATAGGTTTGAATTTTTTTAAGAAACTTCTCGGACACTTTATGAAAATGTCCCAAAGATTTATGTCTGCATTATTGTAGTGTTAAAAATATGTAATATTGGCCTCCCCTGGCAGGCCAGCGCTTAAGCTTTCAAGGCATGTGTGTGTGCTAAGTCACTTCAGTTGTGTCCGACTCTTTGTTACCCTATGGGCTATAGCCCACCAGGGTTCCTCTGTCCATGGGATTCTCCAGGCAAGAATACTGGAGTGGGTTGCCATTTCCTTCTCCAGGNTGTTAAAAATATGTAATATTGGCCTCCCCTGGCAGGCCAGCGCTTAAGCTTTCAAGGCATGTGTGTGTGCTAAGTCACTTCAGTTGTGTCCGACTCTTTGTTACCCTATGGGCTATAGCCCACCAGGGTTCCTCTGTCCATGGGATTCTCCAGGCAAGAATACTGGAGTGGGTTGCCATTTCCTTCTCCAGGGGATCTTCCAGACCTGCCTCATGGGCACAAGTTCGATCCCTGGTCATAGAACTAACATCCCGCATGCTATGTGGCCAAAAAAAATTTTTTAAAGAAAGAAAAAGTTACTAAGATGTATGTAATAGCTTTATCTCCTCCATCTTTATACACACAAATTTCCATTTTCATTTAGTGCATTTCAGTTTCTAAATAGACACTAATATTTCCATGTCTTTAAGGCTGTGCCTTCAAGGACTAGAGTATCTGGACGTCACTGAAGCTGATCTTGCTGAGTTGGCTATGCTGTCTTACTGGAGCAGCACTTTCTTTACATTCACTGCATTTTCCCTTCTACCTGGAAGCCCAATCTTCTATTTTCCCGACAGAACGTAATCCTCAACCCTGCCCCATTTTCTCTCTCTCTTCACCCCTAGACTTACTGAAGGAATAGATCCAATGTCTGTCTCCACCTTCCACAGCATCCTTACCCTCTTCAGCCCTTTACAGTCTGACCCCAGCCCCCAAGCACTGCTTGAAATCACTTTCTTTCAGGTCCACAGTGACAAAATTATATTCATTGCTTTTCATTAATCTTCTTAGTGGACTTTCTCAAATCATTGTCACAGAGAAGCAAATTTGGAAGAACCTTTTGTATTACTTGATGTGGTGTTTGCAAAAATTTGTGAGCCGTGAAACTTTCTTACATAACGTCTTATTCAGAAGCCCAATAAAGATAATGGGGCTGATTTGATTGAATTTGAGATGGGACCTGGCTATAGAGCGTTAATTAGAAATACCATTTAGATCCAGTTTAAAAAAAAAAATCCTTACTTGGAAAGGCTTGAAAAATATAGTTTTTTTAATCTTTATTAAGGTACAGTTGACAGATAAATTTGTGATTATTTAAAGCGTACAAGGTGATAGTCTAATATTCATATATACCGTGAAAGGATCCTCTTGCTGTCTGGTTGGTTAATGCATCCATCGTCTCACATATTTTTCTTCTCTTTCTCCTCCTTTGGTTGAGAATATTTAGGTTCTACTCTCAGAAAATTTCCATTCTACAATACAGTGTTATCAGCTATAGTCACCATGTTATACCTTAGAGCCCATCTTGTAACTGAAAAGTTTGAGCCTTTTCACCAACCCTGTGTCCCCCAGACCACCCAGGCCGGACAGCCGCTTCTCTGCCCTCTGTTTCCGTGTATCCCACTTTGTTGTTATTGTTGTTGCTTTTAGATTCGCATGTAAATGAGAATCTGTGGGATTTGCCTTGGTCTGGCTTCCTTCACTTAGCCTAGTGACTTCTAGGTTCAAGCAGGTGCCATATGCCAGGATGATTACCTTCCTTTTGTCACGCGAGTGTATGCTCCTCGGCTCTGTCTCGTCACAACAACGATTTGGAGTGACGGGCGTTAAAGCCCCCTCAGCATGCCACAGCGCTCGGGTCTTGGACAGACTGTGTTATAGCTCTCAGGTCTTGAACGGACCAGGTTACAGCTCTTCAACAATAAGTGTTACAGCTCAGTGTTACAGCCCTATTTTATTTAGAAGATAGCAGGAAAATCCATCTTCGAGGCATGAGGGCACATCGATGCAAAGACGCGAAGGGAAGAGCGCCCCATCGCGTGGCGGGGGTGGGGGGGAGCCCTTTGGCTCCTCTTTTTATATGTTTTTCTTCCCCGGGCCTGCCCTGTGCAAACTGGGCTCAGTCAGGAGTGCTGTTCTACCTGAAGTCCTCACTCTGGTCCTCGGACATTCCTTTGACCTTCCTCTGTTCTATTTTCGCGGGCTTTTCCCTTCCTTGTCTTTTAGCCACCGCCATTTNTTTCTTCCCCGGGCCTGCCCTGTGCAAACTGGGCTCAGTCAGGAGTGCTGTTCTACCTGAAGTCCTCACTCTGGTCCTCGGACATTCCTTTGACCTTCCTCTGTTCTATTTTCGCGGGCTTTTCCCTTCCTTGTCTTTTAGCCACCGCCATTTTTGACTCCTTTTCCCTATTCTACCTACCTAACATTTCTAAGCCTGAATAATATAGCATGGTATATATATAAATCAAATATAAATGATATACATAAAATATATGGTTTTCGAAAACAGAAAAATCAATTTTATTGACAAGATAGGGCCACCACGGGCTACTTCACAAATACAAATCAAACAGTCCCAAGATGAGAGCATGAAACTGAAGCAGACAGTTTAATATTCTTCACCTCGTCATCCTCTCCCTAAGGGCTGTCTGATCCAACATTCTCATTATCCTTTTCAAGAGCAGTCATGTCTTCATGGGCCTCATATCTGTCTGTCTATCTATCCATCCATCTATCCATTATCTATCTATCCATTCACCTATCCATCTATCGACCTAACATTTTCTTGACACTTTCATCAACTAATGAACACAGATTATTTCTATACCTTGGCTATTGTGAATAGTACTGCAGTGAAGATGGAAGTGCAGGTAACTCTATGATATATACCCTTTGGATATATTCCCAAAAGCAAGATTGCTGGATAATATGGTAATTCTATTTTTAACTTATTAAGGAATCTCCATACTGTTTTCCATAATGATTATACAAGTTTGCCTTCCTACCAACAAGTGTACTAGAGTTCCCTTTTCTCTACATTCTTAGCAGCATTTATTCTCTCTCTCCTTTTGACAGTAGTCATCTAACAGGTGTAAGGTACTATATCATTGTGGTTTTAATTTGCAGTTCCCTGATGATTAGTAATGTTGAGCACATTTTCACGTACATGTTGGCCATTACATGCCTTTAGAAGAGTGTTTGGGTTCTTAGGCCATTATTTAATTGGATTATATGTGTTTTTTTGCTATTAAATTATATAAATTATTTGTATGTTTTGTTAAATACTTGCTCCCATTCCACAGGGTGCCTTTTTGTTTTGTTGATGGTTTCCTTTGAATAGATGTTTAGTTTTTTTTTTTTAAAGTTTGCTCTTCTTGCCTTTGCTTTTGTTGTCAAAATCAAAGCATTATTGCCAAACCAAATGTCAAAGAACTTACTGCTCATATTTTCTTCAAAGAGTGTTAAACCTTCAGGCCTCTTGACGAAAGTAATAGAGGAGAGTGAAAAAGTTGGCTAAAAACTCAACATTCAGAAAACTAAGATCATGGCATCTGGTCCCATCACTTCATGGGAAATAGATAGGGAAAAAATGATAGACTTTATTTTTGGGGGGGGCTCCAAAATTACTGCAGATGGTGACTGCAGCCATGAAATTAAAAGACATTTGCTCCTTGGAAGAAAAGTTATGACCAACCTAGACAGCATATTAAAAAAACAGAGACATGACTTTGCTAACAATGGTTCATCTAGTCAAAGCTATGGTTTTTCCAGTAGTCATGCATGGATGTGAGAGTTGGACTATAAAGAAAGCTGAGGGCCAAATAATTGATGCTTTTGAACTGTGGTGTTGGAGGAGACTCTTGAGAGTCCCTTGGACAGCAAGGAGATCCAACCAGTCCATCACAAAGGAAATCAGTCCTGAATATTCATGGGAAGGACTGATGCTGAAGCTGCAACTCCAATATTTTGACCACAGGATGCGAAAAGCTGACTCATTTGAAAAGACCCTGATGCTGGGAAAGATTGAAGGCAGGAAGAGAAGGGGATGACAGAGGATGAGATGGTTGGATGGCATCACCAACTCAATGGACATGAGTTTGAATAAACTCTGGTGGTTGGTGATGGACAGGGCAGCCTGGCGGGCTGCAGTCCATGGGGTCGCAAAGAGTCAGACACGACTGAGCGACTGGACTGGACTGAATCCAGTCTGAGCTGTCATTTAAATACAGCATAAGATAGATCCACTTTTATTCTTCTGCATCTGGCAATCCAATTTTCCCAAAACCATTTCTTGAAGAAACCAATCAATTGTATTTAAAATATCTACTCTCTAGTCACTCTCCTGTTTTTCCCTTTGTGATTTCATGCACTCCATGGAAGAGATTTTTGATGGATATATAGTTGTCTGTTTCTTTTATAATAATTTTGGCTACTGGTAGCTCTTAATCCCATTGCAATAATTCATCAGGAAGTGGTCATTATCATTTATTTCTGTTTTTTTTTTTTCTGTTCCTTATCACCACCCCCATTGGAATTGATTGCCAACTACAACACCCCATTCAGAGAACCAATAATTCATTCCACCCAATGGTGGCCCTTCTGATCTCAATATGTTAAATAAGAACGGTTCAAATATTTGAAGTGTTAGTCACTTAGTCATGTCCAGCTCTTTGCAACCCTGTGGGACTGTAGCCTGCCAGGCTCCTGCATCCATGGAATTCTCCAAGCAAGAATACTGGAGTGGGTAGCCATTCCCTTCTCTGGGGGATCTTCCTAAACCAGGGATTGAACCCAGGTCTCCTGCATTGCAGGCAGATTCTTTACTGTCTGAGTCTTTAGGGAAGCCACTGCCCCCCACCCCCCGATATTCATATGCTCTCTCCAAAAACTGGTAATAATCTGCCCTTGAGCTACTGCAAATTTCTTTTCTTTCTTTCTTTTTTTTTTTTTGAGAAATAGTTGATTTAAAATATTATACTAGTTTCAGGTATACAACATAGTGATTTGGTATTTTTTCATTGACTGTATTCCCTGTGCCATGCATTATATCCCTGTGACATTTATTTTATAACTGGTAGTTTGTACCTTATAAACCTTTTCATCCATTTCACCCATCCCCCCATCTCTCTCCCTTCTAGTAACTTCTAGTTTGTTCTCTATACTTGTGAGTCTGTTTTGGTATTTGTATATTCGTTTTGTTTTTCAGTTCCTACGGAAAGTTTCTGAGTAAAGAATTGAAAGTTTGAAAATAGTGTTGAGTTTATTTGAATATCTAAAGGGTAAACCCCAGGCTACATATCTGAAGACAAATATTCTCTGAGATTTGCACAGTAAAGAGGTATGAATTAACATTTTTTTGCTATAAGACAAAGAGAAAATGATGACTTTTCAAGCCCTCAGTCAATGACTAAAGCCTTATGACTACAATGAAGTACAGCATCTAAATTGAAGATTTTTATAGGGAATTTTAATAATTTAAAACTGATTTTTGATGTGCATATGAAAGAGAAAGTTCAGATGAATAATAATATGAAAGTAATAAGATTCAAATAAAGTGAGAGAACACATAATGAATATTTCTTGAAAAATACCCTTTGCTTATTTGTACTATTATATATTCCTAACTGTGTAAAACTGTGATGTTAGTCACTCAGTTGTGTCTGACTCTTTGTGACCCCATGGATTGTAGCTGGCCAGGCTCCTTCATCCATGGGATTTTCCAGACAAGAATACTGGAGTGGGTTGCCATTTCCTTCTCCAGGGGATCTTCCTGACCCAGGCAGGGATAGAACTCAGGTCTTGCACATTGCAGCTAGACTCTTTACCATCTGAGCTACCAGGGAAGCCTTTAAAACTATGATAGTTAATAAAAATAATAACGTACACAATCAAAACTGACTTAATTCAGCATTCTCTTTAGGAATAATAGTATTTGCTGACTCGCTCATGTTATTTTAAATACAGATTCAGAAAGGTTAGGTTCTTTTTTTTTTTTTTTTTAAGCAAAACAAACACTTTTTATTCTTAGTATGATGTGACTAGCAGACTGCCTATGTGGCCAAGCCAGTGATCCTAAGGCGGATGTCAGGACTAGCTTTAAGTATGAACTTTGAGAACCAGAAAAAGTAAGCAGAGACCAGAAAATCAGTAAGAGTGCACAGGTGAAAGCCAATCTTCTGGAGTAAGTACTGTATGTATCTGTTAGTCACTCAGTCTTGTCCAACTCTTTGCAACCCCATGGACTGTAGCCCCTCAACGCTCCTCTGTCCTGGAGTTCTCCAGGCGAGAATACTGCCCTCCTCCAGGGGATCTTCCCAACCCAGGGATTGAACCCAGGTCTCCTGCATTGCAGGCGGATTCTTTACAGTCTGGGCCACCAAGGACTAGGAGGAGGAGATCAATGGAGCAAATGAGGAGGCTAGTTATATGGGCCCAGAGTGGCAATGCTCAGAAGTTGTGATGTCAGCTCATTCAGCTCTTTCTATTTGGATGGCTTCCTCCCACTGCTCATTCAAAGCCTCCAAGTGAAGTCCAACCCAGATTGTGCACCTGGGAGAGGCTACATTATGACTTTCATGGACCTCTTCTTCCAAAAAAATATTAAAAGCCATATTTCATGAATGCGTGTTCTCTCTTTTCAAAGATTCTCTGTTCATGTTTGTCTTCCCTTTATCCCAAAGACAACATTATATTTCCCTATTTTCTTTTTGGTGCTCTGACATTTGAAAGCCTTGCAGACTGAGGGACAGACTGCTGTTGCTGGGGCTGGCTGATTCTTGAAAATAATAACTTTTTTGAAGAGCATGCCTTTCAAATGCAAAGCAACCAATTCTGAGTCTATATACCCAACCATCTCCTTATCTTCACACACCAAGACAGTACTTCCCTCATCCTAAATCATCCGAGGGCCAGGCATCAGGCAAGAAGAGACCCCTCTTATGGGCCACAGGCTGCAGGAATTGTTCAGACCAGTTAGTTTCTAAACCACTCACTCTGCTCTGTCTTGCCTCTCTACAGAAACTCCAATAAAGGCTCTTGCCTCGACCTTACCTTGATCCCTTCTGCTTCCTGTTCAACACTGATACTTTCCCCGTCATCCTGCGTGGTACACAGTGCCTCCTCTCTAGGACCTGTGACTATAATCCACTTTTCCCAAGCCCCATTCTCATTTCCTGCTATGGCCATGCTGAGTCTTTACCATATTCCACATTTACATCCTTGGAACACTGAGTTGCCATAAAGACAAATGCATTGATATTAATCATTAAAAATTTTGTAACCAATATAAATTTTTTTTTCTGATATTAAAAGGAATTTTACAGTTTCGTATGCTCCTAAGAGTATCATGAGCCTTTGACACCGGGTCTACCGTGCCTAATAGATAAAGCTGGCCCAGCAGCCAGGGTCTGCCTGCCTGCTCTGGTTGACAACCTGGTAAATGCCTGAAAAACTGAGTTAGAAGTGGGCAGTGGGCAGTCAACATGTAATAAGTAGACCTTCACAGGAAGCCAGTCACAGCCTCCTCAGCAACTGGCCTCAAATGGTTCAAGATTTGGTCAGTGATTGTCAGCTTCCCTATTTTTTTTACCCTTGTTTCCAATTCTGCACCAACGAGAGAAAGCTAAATTGGTTGGTTCCCCAAACCAATCGCATAAATGCCCCACTTCTATTTAGCCAGCTTCCAACAACTTCAGCACTGCCCAGCCAAGGCCCTCAATCACAGGATATCTAAAAACTCCTCATGTCCACTATTAAGCTCGCCCACTGCTTCGCCTGCCTTTCTGTCAAACACAAGTGATGGTGACTGATTTCTTGCTTCAGCAAAACTGTGAGTCAGGAGCCTCTGCACTTGTTTTCACTTGGGTGGTCCCTGTTAATTTCCACACATCCCATCTGTCTTGAATTTTTAGTTAAGATGCTTCCTTCTCATTAACTGCCACCTATCCTGTTCATCTTCTAAGGAAATGGTTCATCACATGCTTCCTAAGATAACAAGCAGATTACCGGATGAGTTCATCTCTACACACATACAAATATAAGGTTCACACATGCCTTTGCCAGTTTTTCTGAATATTGAAATTAGAAAAGTCAGAAACTCTTGAACCTCATTTTCTAAAGCGTGTCTTTATCCCAAGGAAATATGAATAACAAAGTGAACAGAGTTAAATGTAGGCTGGTAGCAGCAGTATCACCTGGGATCATGTTAGAAACACACATGTGGGAACCCCACCTCGAACCTACCTCAAGTGATCCCAGTGCACTCTGAAGTTTGAGAATCATTGCTCTACCCGATTTTATTGAAATTCCCTAAACCTTTTGTTAGGTCCCGAAACTATGAAATAGCTTGATGGATGTTTCTGTGCTATTAAAGAAGAAAAGCATGCCATCAGTGCTGCCTAATCGTCCTTGAACCAAACTCTTATTTGCCAAGAGGCTCTTTTATCCTTAATATAGCTGTCCCCTTAAGTGGTAGTGTCTCAGTAGGCCTCTCAGCAGCAGAAGTGCCTGAGTCCTGGACTAAACAGAGCTTACACTTGAGTTAGAGCCTCTGATACCTATATTCTTAGAAACAAACATGTATGTGCAGCCATTTAAACAGCACAAAGCATTATAAGAACAATATAATAATAATCCATCATTACTGCCGTTACTGTAACCTTGGTGTGGAGGACAGACTTCAGTTTGGGCCTCCTGATCTTCACTTCCTGGTATTCATTCGCAATCTTGTGTAATCCTCTCCTCTCTAAAAATAGAATACCAAAGATGATGGGATGTCATTCCCATGATGGTTACATTATATAAGAATCTATCTTTCTAAGAGACCCACTACCTCAATCTCCCTTCCCTGGCTTTAGAGAAGCAAATTACACATAGGTGTTCTATTGTGATAATTAATTGTTAACTACACTTTCTCTCTGATGATATACTGCAGTAAAATATTTTAAAATAAAAAATGATTACATATTAACAGAAAACAGTGATTATCAGACATTAGAGCAGAGCTTGTAACAGAGAAGACTCCGATCAAAACACATTGCTATAACTTGGAATAAACAGAGACATGGAGAAGGCAATGGCACCCCACTCCAGTGCTCTCGCCTGGAAAATCCCAGGGTCGGGGGAGCCTGGTGGGCTACAGTCCATGGGGTCGCTGAGGGTCGGACACGACTGAGCAACTTCACTTTCACTTTCCACTTTCATGCATTGGAGAAGGAAATGGCAACCCACTCCAGTGCTCTCGCCTGGAAAATCCCAGGGGCGGGGGAGCCTGGTGGGCTGCTGTCTATGGGGTCACACAGAGTCAGACATGACTGAAGCGACTTAGCAGCAGCAGCAGCAGCAAACAGAAATAATGCAGTGAACAGAAGAAATTTCAACAAAACTCAGTCAAAACATTAGGCGATAAAGTAGTATTCAGCCTTCACAAAAGCAAAAGTCTAACAAGGAAACTTCCAGAATTTGAAAATATTTTGCAACTTGAAAAGCCATAGCGAGAAACTAAAAAATATGTGAAAGATGAGTTTGAGAAAATATCTTCAAAGTTAAAACAAAAAAGAAGCTGAAAGTAATGATAATGATAAGCGACTTTTCCCTATGATATCTAACATAACAAGCTGGACTTGTACTATTTTGTATCTCTTATTTGGGGAATCTGTGGTTTCCCCTTGCCATAAAGCAGGAAAGGTAATGTGGAGAGGCATATTAATTTTAAGCTGCCAAGGAAACTCTAAGAGAATTGGGGAAAGTCTTTATTTAGCAAGTCACTCTTCATAATTGAGCACTATGTCTTCACTACCTATATTAGTGTTTTCTAAACTTTTCCAAGTATTGACTTTTCAGTTTCATTCTTAAGTATTAGACATACTGAAATTTGTGATTACTCTGTATTTACTTAATAAAAAAACTGCACAATCTATTTAAATTCATATGTAATTGCTAAAGGGCTTCTGATGAATCGTTATTCCAAAAACACTTTTTTTTTTTTAGTAAGGCTTAAATGTTAGGAGCAAGGGTATCAATTCATATACCTTAATAAAGGGTATTCAAGCCTCAGTTATTTCATCCATAGAGTGAGGACATCCTGGCTCACGGCATCATTGCAGATGATGACATATGGTACCATGTCTGGAATCTGATGTGTTAGCGCTTATTAATATTTTCATCATCATTATTTTATACTGAGTCTAGGGGATACAATTCTATGTCAAAACAAACAAAAATAATTAAGAGGCTCTAACAGAGGCTTATGTGGATAACTGCTCAATTTCTGCTCTACTTTTTCAAAAAATGAAAACTAATCTATGTTACTGGTTTTGCAATTCACTACTAGTCTGAATAACTCAGCTCAGAAATCACCTGCTGGATTAAGGAAATCTTAAAATCTATTGTTATATTTATAGTTAATAGCGTTATATCAGAATAGTTCCATTCTTTTCCATTATTCCACTTGAATCAAGTACAGTGCACATGTAGAGCTGAAATTAAACATATTTGATAAAAACTTGAATAACAGTGATATTATTTAAGTCTGATTTCAGTCATTTGTGATTCACATAGATCACTAGAATCATTCTTTTCTGGTCCCTGCTGCTGCTGCTGCTGCTGCTGCTAAGTCGCTTCAGTCATGACCGACTCTGTGTGACCCCATAGACGACAGCCCACCAGGCTCCCCCGTCCCTGGGATTCTCCAGGCAAGAACACTGGAGTGGGTTGCCATTTCCTTCTCCAAAGCATGAAAGTGAAAAGTGAAAGTGAAGTTGCTCAGTCGTGTCCAACCCTCAGCGACCCTATGGACTGCAGCCTTCCAGGCTCCTCCGTCCATGGGATTTTCCAGGCGAGAGTACTGGAGTGGGGTGCTACTGCCTTCTCCGTAATAGATATATAAAATGATGTCCATAGACACGAGTAAGTTCCTGCATCACATCCTGCATATGTGAAGAGGTATGCTGGATGGTCTACCAGGATCCTTGTGAATAGTTTTTAAAGAGATTTCTTTCTCAAAGCCTCTGGGAGGATAGAAGCTTAAATTGCAACATACAGAGAGATTTAAATTAGTTATGAATATAAATGCTTAGATGAGAGAATGATTTAACATGGAAATGGGGCTTTTGAAGAGCCATCTTTTCTGATTCAAATAATGCTGTTCCAGAGGCTGATTTATTCTGTTCCTCAGTCTCTAACCCACCCCTTTTGAGTCCTCCAAACACTAACCCAGCTCATTCACTCACTTTCTGGATGCCATCAGCATATCTTCTCCCATCTTTTTATATAAACAAGAAGCTTTGTTTTAGACCCACTAGAAGTGTTAATTGCTCAGTCGTGTCTGACTCTCTGTGACTCCATGGACTGCAGCCTGCCAGACTCCTCTGTCCATGTGATTCTCCAGGCAAGAATACTGGAGTGGGGTGCCATTCCCTTCTCCAGGGGACCTTCCCGACCCAGGGATCAAATCCAGGTCTCTTGCATCACAGACGGATTCTTTATAGTCTGAATTACCAGGGAAGCTCATTTTTAAATAAAGGAGAAGTTCAAAACTCTGGTTTCCATTTCTGGCAAGAAAATGTGCTTGAGAACTTTTGGAACACATCCCTGTAATGGCTTAAGACCAAAGTCTGACAATTACATAATCAGCCAACGCCTTAGGGTCCCTCCCACCCAGGTAATCCCTGGCCTGTGTTTTCATTTGTTTGATTTTTTTCGTTTTTTCTTTTTTTTTTTTTTCAAACAGAAGCCCTCAAAAGAGGATATACCCTTCCATTGTCTAGATTCATGTAATTTTGCCATCTGGTGGGTTTCCACCATAATGGCAAGCATTAGATGCATTTACTAGTGGACAAAGGTACCAAATTTCACCATACACTTTGAAAGAGGAAGTCTTGCAATTTGATGAAAGGGAGGGAGATATATATATTTATCTATCCCTGCCAAATCTACTTGCTTTCAACTATATAAGGAACTTAAGAACACCTAAGGCAAATCCTAATTAATGTTGACAGCATATGTTTGATTCCAAGAGTCCAAAATAAAGTCTGAAAAAACGGAAGCAAATAGATGTTACCATATAAATAGATGTTACATAGACATTTATGTGTGATGTTGTGTGTGTGTGTGCATAATGTGTCCAACCCTCAGCGACCCTATGGACTGCAGCCTTCCAGGCTCCTCCGTCCATGGGATTTTCCAGGCGAGAGTACTGGAGTGGGGTGCTACTGCCTTCTCCGTAATAGATATATAAAATGATGTCCATAGACACGAGTAAGTTCCTGCATCACATCCTGCATATGTGAAGAGGTATGCTGGATGGTCTACCAGGATCCTTGTGAATAGTTTTTAAAGAGATTTCTTTCTCAAAGCCTCTGGGAGGATAGAAGCTTAAATTGCAACATACAGAGAGATTTAAATTAGTTATGAATATAAATGCTTAGATGAGAGAATGATTTAACATGGAAATGGGGCTTTTGAAGAGCCATCTTTTCTGATTCAAATAATGCTGTTCCAGAGGCTGATTTATTCTGTTCCTCAGTCTCTAACCCACCCCTTTTGAGTCCTCCAAACACTAACCCAGCTCATTCACTCACTTTCTGGATGCCATCAGCATATCTTCTCCCATCTTTTTATATAAACAAGAAGCTTTGTTTTAGACCCACTAGAAGTGTTAATTGCTCAGTCGTGTCTGACTCTCTGTGACTCCATGGACTGCAGCCTGCCAGACTCCTCTGTCCATGTGATTCTCCAGGCAAGAATACTGGAGTGGGGTGCCATTCCCTTCTCCAGGGGACCTTCCCGACCCAGGGATCAAATCCAGGTCTCTTGCATCACAGACGGATTCTTTATAGTCTGAATTACCAGGGAAGCTCATTTTTAAATAAAGGAGAAGTTCAAAACTCTGGTTTCCATTTCTGGCAAGAAAATGTGCTTGAGAACTTTTGGAACACATCCCTGTAATGGCTTAAGACCAAAGTCTGACAATTACATAATCAGCCAACGCCTTAGGGTCCCTCCCACCCAGGTAATCCCTGGCCTGTGTTTTCATTTGTTTGATTTTTTTCGTTTTTTCTTTTTTTTTTTTTTCAAACAGAAGCCCTCAAAAGAGGATATACCCTTCCATTGTCTAGATTCATGTAATTTTGCCATCTGGTGGGTTTCCACCATAATGGCAAGCATTAGATGCATTTACTAGTGGACAAAGGTACCAAATTTCACCATACACTTTGAAAGAGGAAGTCTTGCAATTTGATGAAAGGGAGGGAGATATATATATTTATCTATCCCTGCCAAATCTACTTG
This sequence comes from Oreotragus oreotragus, assembly GCA_006410675.1. Classification (NCBI taxonomy): domain Eukaryota; kingdom Metazoa; phylum Chordata; class Mammalia; order Artiodactyla; family Bovidae; genus Oreotragus; species Oreotragus oreotragus. The sequence continues at coordinate 362,366 of SJYX01009710.1, read as the reverse complement.
CTTTCAACTATATAAGGAACTTAAGAACACCTAAGGCAAATCCTAATTAATGTTGACAGCATATGTTTGATTCCAAGAGTCCAAAATAAAGTCTGAAAAAACGGAAGCAAATAGATGTTACCATATAAATAGATGTTACATAGACATTTATGTGTGATGTTGTGTGTGTGTGTGCATAATGGATATCTCTGCATCAGGAAAACCTAGCTTGAGAAACTGTTCTGGGGCAAATTGAATAATGAGCATAACCAGGAATATCTCCTTTTGGATCCAAAAATGAATATTCATGTCAGAATCCTTACTACCTGATCTACGACTCTGAGATACTTCGTAAGACAGCGACATTATCTATTTCTCAGCAGGGGCTCTCGAAAAGCCCAAGTTATAGTTAAAAAGGAAGCTTAGCTAGCCTGGGCCCATGCTTTAGAAATTCATGGATTAAAAGCAGTCTTTTATTTTATCTTATTAACTGCTGTGTAATGTCATAGAAATAGCCTCAGCCATTTGAATCCAGTAAATTGGAAATCCTATTATCTCCTGGTGTCTTATAGTTTTAAGTTTCTGTTCATGGGGCTTAATGATTATTTACAGAGTGAAAAATGCAGCTTTGAAGCCTGAGATTCCTGTGGGCTGCTTCAGAATGTTTCCTTCTTTTAACCTGTGAAGAATCCCTCATTAACAGGGGCCGTCCCTCACATCACCTGTAGTGCCTAAAATGCCATTTTCCATTTAAAACATTCAGTTTATCCAGGAGGAGGTGGTGTGTGTTTGTCTTAGAGGCAGCGAGAGGACAGAAGGACACTGCAGGGAGGGAAGGGCAGGCCATTGCAGATCAGCACGCTGCTTTGTTCTCGAATCTGAAGATGACTGGTTATGGCCGAGACACGCCCCAGAGTATGAGGCTGTGCATGGTTTCTCTCAGTTGTCTGCTTGCGTATTGCTACTTACACGGGCTACGGTTGGTTTTTACCTCTGAAAAATAGTTTGTGCCTGAATTACATTTCTCATTATTAGTGTTGGGTTCCAAGAAATGCATATTTTCATTTGCTTAAGAGAATGATTTTTAAGAGGGGCAATTGACAAAGGTGAGTGCCGGTTTGTGCCTTAAGTGTCTGTCTTTGGCATTTCCCTCTGAATTAACATGTCAGTCTGTTCTACTGACTCCAGAGACACTTAACTCTCGTTTTCCAGGCCAGGGCTTGTGGCCCCCAGGATGAATGCTCGAGTGGCTGAATTACCATGTGTCCCTGTGGAATCAATCATCATTTTCACTTATTTCCCAACTTTGGCTTGCATCCCAAGGCCAGTTTTTATTCATCTGTGCCGTACATATATGTTCCTTGTCTGCTCAAGGTGCCTGCCACCTTCTAGGATCAACAGAGTGTTTTTTGAGAACATACTCCCTCTGTCTTATCCTCTACCTTTAAGCCGACCATGGTGAACAAAAACCCCCTCCAGTACTCTTGCCTGGGAAATCCCATGGACAGAGGAGGCGGGGGGGCCACAGTCCATGCGGTCACTAAGAGTCAGACTCAACTGAGTTGACTTAGCAGCGGCAGCAGCATGGTGAACAAAATGGCGGCCCCTGTGTTCTTACAGGCTCCATGTTTGGCTGTACTTGATGGTGCGAAGGTAAGCACTCGATACAGTAAGGCCAATCACAGCTGATCCCAGGAATGTTTGAACTTGGCGAGCTGGAGAGAATACAAATCAGCCCCTCTCTGGCGATGGCCACTGTGGGGAGTCTTGCTTGGGAACTGTGGACCGCTGTGTTCTCTAGCGCCTGAAGGAAACCAGTGTGCGGAAGGACAATTTGTGGTGGATATCTCAGAAAAGCAGAGTTGAGAATTTTTCAGGATTTCAGTGGATCTTGAGATAACTAACTTCCCTGCTGTTACAAAATACAACTCTAATATATTTCATCTATAGCCTTCAAATATATTTTTGAATATATTACAAAATATACTGTTACAAAATACACCTCCTGTGTATTTCATCTATAGCTTTCAAATATATTTTTTTCTTCCCTGTAATGACTTGAATTAATATCATCTGGAGCTGAGGGTCCCAGCTGACAGATAGAGTTCTCCCCAGGTATAGCGTTTCTACTACAGCAGCTTTCTACACACATACGTTGCACAACTATCTCTCCAAGTCTGTGGCTTCTGACCATCGAAGTATGATCCTCTTGTTTTCTCCCATGAAGGCTAAAGAAGACATAAGAAAGTTGGCATAAGAATACTGGGAGAGCAGAAAGGAGGCTTTCCAGGTGTCATTAGTGGCACAGAACCCGCCTGCCAACACAGGAGATTCAAAGAGATCTGAGTTGGATCTCTGTGTCAGGAAGATTCCCTGGAGGAGAAAACGGCAACCCACTCCAGTATCGCTGCCTGGAGAATCCCTTGGACAGACGAGCTTGGCGAGCTACAGTCCATAGGGTCAGACTCGACTGAAGCGACTTAGCACATACGCACATAAACCAGTCTGAGGGACACTGTTGTTAAGTCATTAAGTCATGTCTGACCCTTTGCGACCCTATGGACTGCAGGGCACCAGGCTTCCCCTGTCCTTCACTATCTCCCAGAGTGTGCGTTGGACAGGGTGAGTGTTCTTTGGCCTTCCCAAAGCCTAACTGTGTGGTGATAATCAGTCCTAGGGTTCCTTTCAGAACCTCTTGCCTTAAACCTACTTAAGAAGGCAGCTTGTTTCTCAGAATGATTCTGTGTATTCATTACCTTTAATTATTGAAATTTTATTTCTGTTTGCTAAGTAGGTTTAAGCATAAGCCTGACTAGGATTTGACTTCTCATTTGTCAGAAATGCCACCCAGCTCAGGGAGATCTGGGATAATTCCTCTTGTTGGATGTCTCTGGTGGAATCAAGATGTAGACTCAGAGTGAAGCTGTGCAAGTTTTTCATTTGTTTGTATCAAAGCAAATTAAGCTCAAATTACTCACTTTAACATTTACAACTGAATACTGTGATGGCATTGTTATTGGTGACAACTTAATACCTTTCCAAGGAAAGAATGCATTAGAAAAAAAGGGGAGTTGACTTCCTCAATATGAACAACTCAATTAGTGACAAAATGTATTCTTTAATTAGGAAAAAAATACAAGAAAGTAGTCCTGAGAGTGCTGGGCAGTGAAGGAACTGACCATCTCTAGGAATTTATAAGAAAGTCTCTTTAGAGAAACCATTGTAGAAACAAATGGATCAGGTGAAACAAGTGCATTTGAAATATTTTTCTCCACTCAGCAAAGGTTGCCCCAAGCTCGTGTTTCTCACCAGCTGCTTGACTAGTACTTCTAAGAGCCTCTTCAGGGAGCCCCAGGCTTTTAAAGGACAGAGACCTTGATGTCAACAGATTCATCACAGTGAGATTTCTTTCCCAACTATTCTAATAGTCGCAGTCCATTTTCTCTCTGAAATTGTTAGCAAACTCAGGTTTGGCTGCTCTCTGTGCAAAAGCCAGTACTTGAGAGACCAGTGTTGGTAGGAAAGGAAAGCTTGCTTATTTAAGAGGCTGGCAACCTGGAGGCAAAGTACACTCATGTCCCAGAACCAACTCGCAGGTGCCAATCGGGGGGAGGGACTTTTAAAGAGGGGGTTTCGAGGGTTGCACAGGAGGAGGGAGGGGCTACGTGCAGAATAGAACAGTCACCTCTGACAGTCATCTTGANCTGGAGGCAAAGTACACTCATGTCCCAGAACCAACTCGCAGGTGCCAATCGGGGGGAGGGACTTTTAAAGAGGGAGTTTCGAGGGTTGCACAGGAGGAGGGAGGGGCTACGTGCAGAATAGAACAGTCACCTCTGACAGTCATCTTGACATTGGCTGTGTGGTGGTCTGATCAGCATCATCTTGCTTGTTTTAAGTCCAGTTAATCTTTAATTCCAGAGTCAGTTTGTTCTCCTTTCTTTGTGCCCTGTTTCTAAAATTGTGTAAAATGGAATAACTTATGTCACGGCTATAGCCTGGTCATCAGTCACTTAACTTCTTCCACCTAGCGGGAGTTCTAGTATCTGCAGAACATCTCAAAGGACATGGCTCAGAATATTATCTGCAGCGCTTGAGAAGGAACTAAGGTCCTTGACTTAGTTTAGTGGCTAAACTATTACTACTATTATTTTGTGTTGTTCGACAACTTTCATTTGCTTCCGCCTTGTCTTACTTCTCTGATTAAATTCATTCTTTGACTAAAGTTTTTTTGACAGACAAGGGGCAGGCAGCAGACATGAATTGAGGGTGGGGGTCTGTCCTTGTACGGTCTCTAGGTTCCTGCTTGGCTACAAAACCCCTTATTTCTATAACTGTCACGTCTGCATGGCAGCTATGTAGAGTTTAAAGTCACTGCTCTAAGATCACTTTGCTATTTGCTCAGTCATGTCCGACTCTTTGTGACCCTATAGGCTTCTCTGGCATACTCAATAAAGCAGAAATAGATGTTTTTCTGTAAGTCTCTTGCTTTTTCGATGATCCAGCGGATATTGGCAATTTGATCTCTGGTTCCTCTGCCTTTTCTAAAACCAGCTTGAGGATGCAGGATGCTTGGGGCTGGTGCATGGGGATGACCCGGAGGGATGATGTGGGGTGGGAGGTGGGAGGGGGGTTCATGTTTGGGAGTTCATGTACACCCGTGGTGGATTCATGTCAATGTATGCNTAGGAAAAGGAGTACGTCAAGGCTGTATATTGTCACCCTGCGTATTTAACTTATATGTAGAGTACATCATGAGAAACACTGGGCTGGAAGAAGCACAAGCTGGAATCAAAATTTCTGGGAGAAATCAATAAGCTCAGATATGCAGATGACACCACCGTTATGGCAGAAAGTGAAGAGGAACTAAAAAGCCTTTTGATGAAAGTAAAAAAGGAGAGTGAAAAAGTTGGCTTAAAGCTCAACATTCAGAAAATGAAGATCATGGCATCTGGTGCCATCACTTCATGGGAGATAGATGGGGAAACAGTGGAAACAGTGGCAGACTTTATTTTTTGGGCTCCAAAATCACTGCAGATAGTGATTGCAGCCATGAAATTAAAAGACACTTCCTCCTTGGAAGGAAAGTTATAACCAACCTAGACAGCATATTGAAAAGCAGAGACATTACTTTGCCAACAAAGGTCCATCTAGTCAAGGCTATGGTTTTCCCAGTGGTCATGTATGGATGTGAGAGTTGGACTATGAAGAAAGCTGAGCGCCAAAGAATTGCTGCTTTTGAACTGTGGTGTTGGAGAAGACTCTTGAGAGTCCCTTGGACTGCAAGGAGATCCAACCAGTCCATTCTGAAGGAGATCAACCCTGGGATTTCTTTGGAGGGAATGATGCTGAAGCTGAAACTCCAGTACTTTGGCCACCTCATGCGAAGAGTTGACTCATTGGAAAAGACTCTGATGCTGGGAGGGATTGGGGGCAGGAGGAGAAGGGGACAACAGAGGATGAGATGGCTGGATGGCATCGCTGACTCAATGGACATGAGTTTGAGTGAACTCTGGGAGTTGGTGATGGACAGGGAGGCCTGGCATGCTGCGATTCAAGGGGTCGCAAAGAGTCGGACACGACTGAGCGACTGAACTGAACGGAACTGACCTAGAATTCCTAGCTTTACACCAAACAAAAATAGCACAAAATAAATAACCCAATAGTATTCTTCTCAGTATAATATGAATAGCCCCAAACTGAAAATAATCCAAGTATGTATCCATAATTGGTGAAATGGGCAAGCATTATAATACAGCAAGGAAAAAGAACCCACACTACTGCTGTTCAAAACAACATGCGTGATTCTACAAACATTTTAATAAAATGAGATAGAAAGCAATATGTTCTATGTGATTTCTTCTATACAAAGTTCAATAAGCGGTCTGGCATTGAGGAAAAAGATAATCTAGTCAATGAATATCTAGAAAGATAATTGAGAGGTCAGGTTTCTAAGCATTAGAAGAAAAATTATTTCCACTAAAGAAATGCTGTTATGAAAATGACAAACCAAATTAATGAATTCAATAAAATTAAGTTGATGAAAAAATGAATATTAAAAATTTTCCTATTACATAAATATAAGCAGTTAATGTATTCAGAATTTTTTTATTTCTATACAGTAATATTTTAAACTGTCTGACCTCTTTCATTTTTAGTGGTAAATTTTTTATCTATGTGGACAAGTCTGATGAGTACACTTGAAGATTTTTTAAAAGTATCTAAAATGTTAAAGAGTCATAAATGAAGTGAATATTCTAAAGTAAAAGTTAAACTACACTAACATTTAAGGACAATTATATAATCCTAAGATTTGATAGCAAACTTTTTAGTACATGTCACCAATGCAAGTTCATGGACAAAGCATAAACATGGTTACAAAGATTAGTATCTAATATTGTCTTTTGTGTATATATCATGGGTGATTAAGGAGTGAGTGGCTATTCATTATGAAAGATTTAATGAATTTATAGACAGACCGCTAGGTCCTGATGATGTTCTGCTGCTGCTGCTACTAAGTTGCTCAGTCGTGTCCAACTCTGTGAAACACTATAGATGGCAGCCCACCAGGCTCCCCCGTCCCTGGCATTCTCCAGGCAAGAATACTGGAGTAGGTGTGGGTTGCCATTTCCTTCTCCTGACAATGTTCCATCATATTTTAAATATTTCTGAAAATAAATATCTTTAATTATTATATTAGATAACTGCAGTTCAGTAACCCAAATTTAGGACTTCCCTGGTGATCCAGTGGTTAAGACTCCATTCTTCCAGTTCAGAGGATGCCAATAAAATCCCTGGCCAGAACTAAGATCTCAGTTGCCTGGGCTTCCCTGATGGTTCAGACAATAGAGAATCTGCCTGCAATGTAGGAGACCTGGGTTCGATCCCTGTGTTGGGAAGATCCCCTGGAGAAGGGAAGGAATGGCTGCTCATTCCAGTATTCTTATCTGGAGAATTCCATGGATAGAGGATCCTGGCGGGCTACAGTCTATGGGACCGCAAAGGGTCAGACACAACTGAGTCACTAACACTTTCACATTTTGAGGGCTTCCAGGTGGCTCGGTGGGTAAAGAATCTGCTTGCAATGCAGGAGACCCAGGAGATGTGGGTTCGATCCTTGGGTCAGGAAGATCCAGGAAACCCACTCTAGTATTCTTGCCTGAAGAGCCCCATGGACTGGTGTGATACGGTCCATAGGATTGTAGAGTCAGACATGACCGAAGTGACTGAGCACATAGCATGCAACCCAATTTTATAATGTCTCTATAACTCTCTCTTCTTGCATGAAAACTTATATTTTGTCTTAACAAAAGAAAGTATTCAATAGCTAGCAATTTAAAGCTTCTCTTCGCATGTGGCATTTTATCTGAACAAGTATGACAGAATTGTGCACATAATTATTATCTAGAATCCTGCAGAGCATCTTAAAAGCTGTTGTCATTGTTCGGTTGCTAACTCGGGTCCAACTTTGTGACCCCATGAACTGCAGCATGCTGGGTATTCTGGTCCTTCACTATCTCCCAGAGTTTGCTCAAACTCATGTTCATTGAGTCAATAATGCCATTCAACCATTTCATCCTCTGTCACCCCCTTCTCCTCCTGCCCTCAATGTTTCCAGCGTCAGGTCTTTTCCAGTGAGTTAGCTCTTCACATCAGGTGGCCACAGTATTGGAGTTTCAGCTTGAGCATCAGTCCTTCCAACGAATATTCAGGGTTGATTTCTTTTAGGATTGACTGGTTTCATCTCCTTGCAGTCCAAGGGACTCTCAAGGGTCTTCTCCAACACCACAATTTGAAAGCATCAGTTTTTTTGATGCTCAACCTTCTTTATGGTCCAACTCTCACATCCATACATGTCTACAGGAAAAACCATACGTTTGATTAGATGGACCTTTGTCAGCAAAATGATATCTCCGCTTTTTAATATGCTGTCTAGGTTTGTCATAGCTTTTCTTCCAAGGAACAAGACTCTTCGTTCCTTGGCTGCAGTCACTATTCACAGTGATTTTGGAGCCCAAGAAAATAAAATCTGCCATTGTTTCCACTTTTCCCCCATCTATTTGCCATGAAGTAATGGGACCAGATGCCATGATCTTCATTTCCTGAATGTTGAGTTTTAAGCCAGCTTTTTCACTCACTTCTTTCACCTTCATCAAGAGGCTCTTTAATTCCCTCTTCAGTTTCTGCCATTAGATTAGTATAGTCTGTTTATCTCAGGTTGTTGATATTTCGTCCAGCAATTTTGATTCCAGATTGTGATTCATCCAGCCCAACATTTTGCATGATGCACTCTGCACTGAAGTTAAATAAGCAGGGTGACAATATTTAGTTCTGATGTACTCCTTTCCCAATTTTGAACCAGTCCTTTGTTCCGTGTCTGGTTTTAACTGTTGCTTCCTGACCTGCATACAGGTTTCTCAGAAGGCAGGTAAAATGGTCTGATTTCCCCATCTCTTTAAGAATTTTCCACAATTTGCTGTGATCCACATAAGTCAAAGGGTTTAGCATAGTCAATGAAGTAGAGGTTGATGTTTTTCTGGAATTCCCTTCCATTTTCTATGACTCAACAGCTGTTGGCAATTTGATCTCTGGTTCCTCTGCTTTTTCTAAATCCAACTTGTATATCTGGAAGTTCTCAATTCACAATCTGTTGAAGTCTAGCTTGAAGGATTTTGAGTATTAGCTTACTAGCATGTGATATGAGTGCAGTTGTACAGTAGTTTGAACATTCTTTGGGACTGGAGTGAAAACTGACATTTTCTAGTCCTGTGGTCATTGCTGTGTAAGGGCATATGTATGTCTACTCCTGATGTAGTGTCAGAGATGGCAGCGGAGAAAACATTCTATACCTTGGTCATCTTATGTCTGGATAAACATAAAATAAGGAAACCTCTTAGCTTTTCTACATCTTATTTCCCATTTATTTCCCTTTCATGGAAACATTGACATAATTAAGACAGTAGTGTAATTTTAAAGTGTCTTACTTAGGGATTTATCGTGCATCAGAATAAGCTGTCTGTCAGATGTATGACATCTAGGTCCACATTGTCTTTAAAGACCAAGCCAACAGAAGTAGTTAGCATTGTTTACTAGATGCATGTGAGGAGTGTGCTGACAGTCTGACACCTGTTTTTTTTTTTTCTTTCTTTTTTATTTTTTAAAATCAGAAAGTATGATAACACCTTTATAGGAGACTTGGAAAATACAGAACAAAGTTACATATAGTTTGAATACATATTATAGTTATTTTAAGTAGATAAATTAATGTTTTAGTTGGAGTGTCAATATCAAACTCTCAAAAATTAATAGAATGAATAGATGGAAAAGTAGCAGGATATAGTACAGCTGAAAAGAGCTATGAGCCAATCCAAAATAACTAAGGTTTATACAACTTTCACACCATAGCAGGATACAAATTCTATTCATGTTTCCACAGATTATAAATTGGGAGACACTGGAACATACCCATGGACATAAGAGCAAGCTAACACCTGCTCTTGGATCTTGACCATTGGCCTCTGGCTATGTCCACATGGGCAAAGAAGTTCTCATCCCTGAACCTTATTTTTCTCAGATATAAAATGAAGGTGTTTGGCTCATTTAAACAATTTAAATTTATCATCTTGCTTTATAAAATTAGGTGATAGCCATGTGATAAACAGTCTTTATGACCAAAAGGCCAACATTTATATGGAGGTCCAGGGCTTGCTAGACCACTATAAGAAAATGGACAGACAATCAAATATTGGATTCAGACTTAAGAAACTGGCTCATTTAAACAATTTAAATTTATCATCTTGCTTTATAAAATTAGGTGATAGCCATGTGATAAACAGTCTTTATGACCAAAAGGCCAACATTTATATGGAGGTCCAGGGCTTGCTAGACCACTATAAGAAAATGGACAGACAATCAAATATTGGATTCAGACTTAAGAAACAAGAGAGTGAATCCCACTTCTGTTGTTATTAGCTTTGAAGAGACCAGAAAGTTACTCAGTCAATTCAGTTCAGTCACTCAGTCGCGTCAGACCCTTTGAGACACCATGGGCTGCAGCAGCCAGGCATCCCTGTCCATCAACAACTCCCAGAGCTTGCTCAAACTCATGCCCATTGAGACAATGATGCCATATAACCATCTCTGTTGTTTCCTGCTCCTCCAGCCTTCAATATTTCCCAGAATCAAGATCTTTTCCAATGAGTCAGTTCTTTGCATCAGGTGGCCAAAGAATTGGAGTTTCAGCTTCAGCCTCAGTCCTTCCAATGAATATTCAGGACTGATTTCCTTTGGGATGGACTGGTTGGATCTCCTTGTAGTCCAAGGGACTCTAAAGTATCTTCTCCAACACCACAGTTCAAAGACATCAATTCTTCAGCACTCAGCTTCCTTTATAGTCCAGCTCTCACATACATACATGACCACTGGAAAAACCATATATTTGACTAGATGGACCTTTGTTGGCAAAGTAGTGTCTCTGCTTTTTAGCATGCTGTCTAGATTTGTCATAGCTTTTCTTCAAAGGAGTAAGCGTCTTTTAATTTCATGGCAGCAGTCACCATCTGCAGTGATTTTGGAGCCCAAGAAAATAAAGTCTGACACTGTTTCCACTCTTTCCCCATCTATTCACCATGAAGTGATGGGACCAGATGCCATAATCTTAGTTTTCTGAATGTTGAGTTTTCAGCCAACTTTTTCACTCTCCTCTTTCACTTTCATCAAGAGGCTCTTTAGTTCTTCTTTGATTTCTGTCATTAAGGGTGCTGTAATATGTGTATCTGAGGTTATTGATGTTTCTCCCAGCAATCTTGATTCCAGCTTGTGCTTCATCTAGTCTGACATTTCATGTGATGTACTCTGCATATAAGTTAAATAAGCAGGGTGACAATATACAGCCTTGACTTACTCTTTTCCCGATTTGGAACCAGTTTGTTGTTCCATGTCCGGTTCTAACTATTGCTTCCTGACCTGCATACAGATTTCTCAGGAGACAGGTAAGGTGGTCTGGTATGCCCATCTCTTTCAGAATTTTCCACAGTTTGTTGTGATCCACTCAGTCAAAGGCTTTTGCATAGTCAATAAGGCAGAGGCAGATATTTTTTTCTGAAATTCTGTTGCTTTTTCAATGAACAAACAGATGTTGGGAATTTGATCTCTGGTTCTGCTGCCTTTTTTTTTCTTTCTTTTCTTTTTTTAAAATTTATGTATTTTTTATGAAGAATAATTGCTTTACAGAATTTTGTTGTTTTCTGTCATATCTCAACATAAATCGACCATACTTATACATATATCCCCTCCCTTTTGAACCTCCCTTCCATCTTCCTTCCATCCCACCCTTCTAGGTTGATACAGAGCCCCTGTTTGAGTTTCCTAAGTCATACAGCAAATTCCCGATGGCTATCTATTTTACATTTGGTAATGTGAGGTTCCATGTTACTCTTTCCGTATAGCTCATCCTCGCCTTTTGTCTCCCCATGTCCATAAATCTATTCTCTATGTCCATTCTCTTTCTCCATTGCTGCCCTGTAAATAAATTCTTCAGTACCATTGTTCTGCTGCTGCTGCTGCTGCTGCTGCT